>VZZY01019066.1:59691-83805 GCA_013400335.1 Eurystomus gularis | reverse complement strand
TTTTTGACAAAAACTAAGCAGAAAACATTTCCAAGCAAAAAGTGACCACTTCATACACTTCTTATACTACTTAATGTTTCCTCTTCACATCTACATGATCACAATATGTTTGCAGCAAAGACATAGGAGCACAAGTTATCCTCTTTAGTTGATAATTTAAAAAAAAAAAAGTTATGTGAAACATGTAACTGAATCAAAGCAAAAGCTTACTGGAAAATACCTTTACTAGAACAACCAGAGGTCACAAATTCTAAGGATCCTTGTTCTTAATGAGCAAATACCGTTCAGAACAGGGGTTGGATGAAGCCCACTGAAGGCACAAGAAGCTTTTCCTTTTGTGCACCTTAGCTCAAGCTCTGTATGTTTTATAAAAATAAGACTGATGAATGACAGAGTGAAGGAACAATGGAAGAATATCATATCAGATTGTAGACATTTTCTGCATTGCAAAATGCTGCTTAAAAAACCTGACCAAGATTCCATTATGACTACCATGTTGCTTGCAGGAGCAGACACCATAGCATAGCTTGTTGCAGGAATCAGTTGCTCTTCTATTGCTCAGCTTTTTTATTAACCAGCAGTTTAATTTTCATCTACTCTCCAGTTGTTGATTTGTCTAAGGTAGCTCTTACTAAGACTTATAACATGGTCAGACATTGCTGTCTAGATCACTAAGACACACAGGCCCTCTTCACAAGCCATCCCAATGTCAAATAAATAAAGCTTTAATAATATACTTTGGAAACAGTATGGGGTTTTTGTTTGTTTGTTTGTTTGTTTTTTAAACAACTTTACAGTGCTTGCCAATTATAAAAAACAGAAAAGAAGTACCATCTTAATCCAATGAGATCAGTTCCATCAGGGAACTGATCCCCTCAGGGCTCAGTTTTGGGACCAGTCTTGTTTAATATCTTCATCAATGACCTGGATGAGGGAATCAAATGCACCCTCAGTAAATTCACAGATGACACAAAATTAAGCACAAGTGTTGATCTGCTTGAGGGTAGGAAGGCTCTGCAGTGGGATCTGGACAGGCTGGAGCGATGGGCTGAGGTCAATTGTAGGAGGTTTAACAAAGCCAAGTGCCGGGTCATGCACTTTGGTCACAACAACCCTCAGCAACGCTACAGGCTTGGGGAAGAGTGGCTGGAAAGTTGTCTGGTGGAAAAGGACCTGAGGGTATTGGTCGACAGCCGGCTGAACATGAGCCAACAGTGTGCCCAGGTGGCCAAGAAGGCCAGTGGCATCCTGGCCTGTATCAGAAATGGTGTGACCAGCAGGAGTAGGGAGGTGATTGTGCCCCTGTACTCGGCACTCGTTAGACCACACCTTGAGTACTGTGTCCAGTTTTGGTCACCACAGTACAAGAAGGACATTGAGGTGCTGGAGCGGGTATACAGAAGGGCAACAAAGCTGGTGAAAGGGCTGGAAAGCATGTCCTATGAAGAGCGGCTGAGGGAACTGGGCTTGTTTAGTCTAGAGAAGAGGAGACTGAGAGGAGACCTTATTGTCCTCTACAACTACCTAAAAGGAGATTGTAGCGAGGCTGGTGTTGGTCTCTTCTCTCAAATTAGTAATGATAGGACGAGGGGAAATGGCCTCAAGTTGTGTCAGGGGAGGTTTAGATTAGATATTAGGAAGAAATTCTTCACTGAGAGGGTAGTTAGGCACTGGAATAGACTGCCCAGTGAGGTGGTGGAGTCACCATCTCTGGAGGTGTTTAAAGAACGAATAGATGCGGCGCTTGAGGATATGGTGTAGTGGTTAGAGAGATGCTAGGACAAAGGTTGGACTTGATGACCCTGGAGGTCCTTTCCAACCATAATGATTCTGTGATTCTGTGATCATAGTGGATAGATGAAGAATCTATCTGTAGTAACTTATATTTTTTGCTATGAAAAACTCTTACAAGGATGTCCTTGCCTGCCTTCATAAAAGTGTGTGCCTGTCTTTCTTCCCTACCTACAGTCACAGAAATCAAGATCTTTTCTTGTTTAACACATACTCTTCACACACAGAAACCTGAGGGACTATAGCTGGGACAAAACATAATATTTTGCTTTGTTCAAGTTGGCTTTTAATAGTACTAGGAAATCTTGTGGTGTGTTCTTTCCCCTCTTATCAAAGTTCTCCTTTTTGCTAGTTAGACATTTCAGACACTGCAGTTGTTAAAACTAGGTATTATATAGGACACATTTTACAGATCTCTTTGTCAGATGGCACTCACAGCCATTATATCACTACAGCAAGTTGTGAAAGGGCTTTTAATCCTAATTATTAAAGATATCCTTTATGAGTGCTATTGCAACAATGTGGGGAAAAGAAAAAACAACAGACCAAACCCTTCTCTCCCGACTTCTTTGTCCTAGCCTGCCTCTTGATGAGAAGATTTCATAGTCTACTCCTTCCCCTTGCTTTTCATCAAATCTACTATTTGATGGTTCAAAAATCTTTTGTCTCACATCAAACATCAGCCACTTATCCCATCACAACAACCAGTAATAAATGATATTTCAGATAATTCTCAGGTGTGGTTCACTCAAACTAGATGTAAAATTCTATACAACCCAGTAGACAAGACCAGTAAAATACATAAAACTGACTGATTAGACTACAGAAAATCCTACTGAAACAAGTAGGATCTCTCCTTACCACCTGTGTCAATGTATTTCTGTCATAATATAGAAATATTTTGTCCTAAAGTCAAAGAGAGTTTTCATAAAGGGGAATAAAAACCTTCTGTCATCAAATATTACACACTGCATTTTTTTTCATTAATGAAAACTTACTTTACTTCAGTAAATTAACCAGTTTTTATTGATCATGAGGAATTGACCCACTAGTCCCATGGAGTTCCATTGAAATAAAATGCTTATTGGAATGGTATTAAATTTTTACTGGCAGTTTGATCCTTTTTTTCTTTTTAATGTTTATTTCAAAACTCCTGTATTACCAATTCATAGAGAGGACTGTTTTTAAAGCACATTCTAGTTATTTTAGGAAAACAGGACACTTTAAGCATCCAAAACTCTTGCAGCTGTGAAGGCTTACAGGCTTATTTATCTTTCTTTTCTATTGTTCCCCTATAGAACAATATCAAACACATATATTATCACAGTTTAAAGGGTGTACTCTTTTCTTCCCCATACTCTATATATATACTACTCCATAATGCTTCAGCACTCTGATTTTTTTTTCCCCTAGAAAAACAAGCTGACAACTGTATTATGCTTTAAGCAATTTTATGCTTGTATTAAGGTTGTCTCTAATGGTTAGACAGTGGATCAATACATGCTTAGTTGCCTGCTCTATTTCCAATGCTCCATAAATGGCAAAATGTTGCAGCTGTACTCAGTGCAAATGACTTTTGCATACGATACAATGAGCAGGCTAGTATTTCAGTAGAAGTTCTTACAGAAGTAAAAAGAGGAGGATTTTCCATGTCCAGGTCCTTGACTAATACAGATTCACATTCCAATCCTTGTTAGAGGTGTGAAAGATGTTCAAAGGCAAAAACTTCTAAAACTTAGCTGCCTGTTCTTTAGTTTATTATCTACAAGGTATTTTGAAGGCAGGTGTGAGCATGCTTTGTCCACGCCTCTGAAATGGGAGGGAATCATGCAATTTCATTAGCTCCACAATGAACAGCTTCTCAGACGGACTTGGTAGTTACATGGCATTACAGTAATGGCAATCAAGTTCTTGCAGTCATCTTGGAGCCAAAAAAAAGAATAGTAGTATTTGGAACATATAGTAGAAGGTACAGAAGATGGTGGTATCGAAGATACCAAAAGTGCCCAGAGACTCAAGGTGTAAATCACATGGGGACAGAAAGATACAGAGGTCAGCACTGCAATACCTATCTTTTAGGTAGCCTGAATCAGTTCTTTCCCAAGCCCTATTCAACAGTCCTTCCCCAGCACTTGGACTTGAATCTGTTTCTTACAACCAGACACCCAAATGGAAATTTTCAGATAATCTCTGGACAAATGAAGACCAGATAATCCAAAAACTTGACATGTCGAACTTTCTAACAATTCTCTTTTTCAGGCAGATGTTTAGAAGTGCTGAAAGGGTAATTTGAAACTTCTTTGTGACAAAGTAAAATATACATAATGATGCTAACATAGCTCGGCAATCTCTGCTTTAATGTAATGAATTATCAAACAGAAAGCACTGAAGTGCTCAGAATAATTATATCCAGGAGAAAGTCTAATTAATGCAACTGCTATGAGAGAAGTATTGCATCTTTTGATAATTAAGCTTTATTAGAAATGGAGGAGCAGAGGCATAGGATTAAATTGATTAATTAAATTGATCTATTGTTCTCTGGATGAGAAATAACAATAGCTAATGCTTGGCCCTCACAAAAGGAATCAATTTTTAAGACACTGAAGGTTAAGACTCCAATAAAGCTTGTTAAAAGAAAGAAATCTTTCTAAAATCAATTTTTAAAGAGGGAAGAAAAAGCTTTAAATTGCATTCTGAATAATCTACTTAAAATAATTTCTTTGCTAGTCTGTCCTCACAAAGCTGTTACAACAGCATTTTCCCCATCTACTAAACAGTAGAAATGCCATCTTCTCAGATTAAGGTGTAGTTAGACAATCCATAAAGCGTGGATCAAGCTGTAAAATTCTGATATCCTGGACTGTTATAGGTTAATAAGTCTATTATGATGAGCAAAATTAATCACACTTCCTTGACTCTGCAAGTCCTAAAAAGGACTGATATTCAACAATCACTTTGATAAAAACAGCCAAAAATAATAATTCAGCTGTCAGTCCTGACTAGGCAGCAAAATCATTGCTCAGTTGGGAATAATTTAGCAATATATATTTGGTTCATTCACATGAAAGAAAAACATTTGTGTCAGAGATTTTTCCTGCATTTCAAAGACAGGCCTCACCTGTCAGTGGTCATTGCCTCATTGTCTCTTCAGAATAACACACAGTATAAAAACAAAGACCCAAACCAAGTAGCAAAGATCTATGCATAAAAACGGGCTTTTTGTGACATCTTCTCTTCAGCACTGGGCTGTGATATTGCTGACCTGAGAGTTCAATATCATAGAATCATAGAATAATTTAGGTTGGAAAAGACCTTCAAGATCATCCAGTCCAACCATAACCCTACTCTAGCAAGTCTGCTGATAAACCATGTCCCTAAGCACCACATCTACATGGCTTTTAAACATATCCAGGGATGGTGATTCAACCACTTCCTTGGGCAGGCTGTTCCAGCCTTTGATAACCCTTTCAGTGAAAAAAAATTTCCTAATGTCCAACCTAAACCACCCCTAGCACAACTTGAGGAAGTTTCCTCTTGTCTTGTCACTTTTTACTTGTGAGAAGAGACCAGCACTCACCTCTTTACAACCTCCTTTAAGGTAGTAGTAGAGAGCAATAATGTCTCCCCTCAGCCTCCTTTTCTTCAGACGAAACAACTTCAGTTCCCTCCCTACTTGAAACGGGGGAGGCCAAACCTGAAATAATTTCTCTAAACTTTCTAATTTTCCAAGTTCTGTTGAGTTCAAACAATTTCACAGAGATAAAAATTTAATGAAATAATGGATCAAGGGAAGCAATGTTCTGGAACTGGGATTATGTTGCATGCCTTTATATATTGCATTTATGCAATTAAGAGTTGTGCTTCAGAGATTAAAAGGTGAGCTCAATTCACCAGCAATTATGCAAAGAAAATGGATCAGCAAATGAAACTCTGCTACAGAATAAAAATGAATACATCGATTGAGCTTTTTTTATCAGTTTCTATTTTTATTGTGTTCCTATCTTCCCCTTTGTTCAATAATGAAGGGGAGGGGATGTCTGCGTCCAAGCATAAGCCCCCATATGTAGAACAAAGTTTCCATTGCTGCAGATTAGCAAACTGGGTGTTAATTTCTTCCAATTTTATTTAAACTTTGCCATGGGACATCTGTTCTTGTGTGCTGTTATATTATTACCACTTTCTACATTCTCTTACAGGAACACGGACATCATTTTGAAAGAATGTTCCTGCTTTAACCTAAGTATTCTAGAACGTGCTTTTTAAAAATTAAAACGCCAGCACAACTCTCTCCTTTTATTATAGTAACAGCAGAATTTATTTCTAAATTGAGGCTGTAAGAAGAAACCAGCTGTAGTGTAATATGCACTGCAGTGACAAACTTAGGTACTGTATTTGCACCTAGGTACAAACTTAGGTCTGTGTTATACAGAACAAATAAGAGACACTTTCTCCCTGCTAAGTCCTTGGAATTTCTGAACAAGAAATGGGATCAAGCTCCAAATCAGTTCTGTTCCAGGTTCTTTTTTAACAGCCAAAACCCAGCTGCAGTTCACTTTTCTACAGCAAAATCAGCCCTATTTGTCCTAAATTTTTAGTGAAAGGGAGATGGGTCAAAGGTGGAATAAATAGTCCTGATTCTTTTTCCACTTAAATACCAATGAATTTCAGTTTATATAATTGAGGCTGATTCCAAACTAGCTTTTGTCTCAAGCTTCAACATTAACACTGCAAAGTCAGCCTTTTTATTTAATCCATCATATGACATTCAGTTAGAGCTGGTTTTCAGTAACTAATGAAGTATCTTTCTATCTGAAAATGTAATTTGCCCAAACTGAGCATCCTCAGAATAACAGCATTATTTGAAAAAGGGAGACAGTAATCTGAAAAGTAAGGTCGGTATACCTAAAGCTGCTCTCTCTGTTGGCAGAAAATTAGATTGAAATCTCTATTTCATTGCGCATTTCCATGGTCTTTTGTTTCATAGTTTAAAAAAAATGACAGTGTAAAAAGGTTTCCAGACTAACGTGTATTGTGCTAAAACTTAAATCAGGGAAAACAATGACAAAACATTCTGACCAGATTCCTAAATGTTAGTGTAAGGTCAAAAATATCTTTCACTGATGAGATCTAGAAGAATTGCATCGATAACCAAAACCCAAGGCTATGTGCCAGATTAAACAGATTCAGGGTTTATCACCAATGTATCACTAAAGCCATCAGGTCAACAGACAAGGGCAGGAAAGAAAATAAAGGTCCTAGCTTCCAGAACATCTTTCTTTGGATTCCTTAGATACATATCTTCTGTGTCAACTTGCTTATGCAGTGAAAGAAAGAACCTCCATGCAAAAACATACATATACTTACACTTTGCCAAACAGCATACAGAGCTGTCTTGTGGCACATCCCTAAGAATCATAGAATGGCTTAGGTTGGAAGGGACCCTAGAGATAATCTAGTCCAACCTCCCTGCCATGGGCAGGGACACCTCTCAACTAGACTAGGTTGCTCAAGGCCTCATCCAGCCTGGCCTTGAACACCTCCAGGCAGGGGGCATCCACAACCTCTCCAGGCAATCTATTCCAGAGCCTCACCACCCTCATGCTGAAGAACTTCTTCTTAAGATCTAGTCTAAACCTACTCGCCTTCAATTTAAAACCATTTCCCCTTGTCCTGTCGCTGACACCCTTGTGAAAAGTCCCTCTCCAGCCTTCCTGTAGGTTCCCTTCAGGTATCGGAACGCAGTTATAAGGTCCCCCCAGAGTCTTCTCTTCTCCAGGCTGAACAATCCCAGTGCTCTCAGCCTATCCTCATAGCAGAGATGCTCCAGCCCCTGCATCATCTTTGTGGCCCTCCTCTGGACTCATTCCAGCATATCTGTGTCCCTTTTATGGTGGGGACACTGCAACTGGATGCACTATTTGAGGTGGGGTCTCTCAAGAGCAGAGTAAAGGGGGAGAATCACCTCTCTTGATCTGCTGGCCACACTCCTCCTGATGCATCCCAGGATGTGGTTGGCCCTCTGGGCTGCATGAGTGCACTACCAGCTCACGTTGAGCTTCTCACCAATCAACACCCCCAACTCCTCTTCAGGGCTACTCTCAACCAACTCTGTACCCAGTTTGTAATTGTGCCTGGGATTGGCCCAGCCCAGATGCAGGACCTTGCACTTTGACTTGTTGAGCCTCACGCAGTTTGCATTGGCCCATTTCTCAAGCCTGTCAAGGTCCCTCTGGAGGGCCCCCTTTCCCTCAAGTGAGTCCACCACACAGCTTAGTGTAGTCGGCAAACTTGCTGAGGGTGCACTCAATGCCACTGTCCATGTCACTGACAAAAAAGCATTCCTTATTGCTATACTTACATTATAGTCTATTTCAACTGATTTAAAGTTGATAAGTCTAATTCAATGGAATTTACTTTATCAGTAACACTTCTTTGTATTGCTTCTTACTGACATTTTATTTTAGTGACTGTTACTAAAAACCAAAAGCTTGAAAAGTTTTGGAAGAGCTCTCTTATGCTAAAAAAACCTCTCAAACCTGACTGGACTTCGTTCACCTCTGCTGCAAGATAAATGCACAATGCAAAGAGTTAACATTTCCATTCAGAGACCCTCATCCAGAGAAGAAAAACTAATCGGATATGCCTTTAAACTTGCTAGCTTGCCAATAATCCAGCTGTGTTACAATAGCAGACACAATGGTATGGGAGTGACATCCTCATCATAATAAACAGTTAAAACAGAGACAATTTCATTAAAAACCAAAATGAACATTTTGTCAGCTGTTACTATAATGCACAACTGCTGAAAATAGGGTCTCACAAATAATGATAAATATTCATTAGGACATCATTACAAGGCTATGAAAAACATGGCTCAAACTAAGCTACCATTGCTGATGTGTCCTTTTACAAGTCATGACACCTCGTTTCTAGATGCTAAGTCTCAAAACTGATTCTGAGCATCATTTGTCCTAAACATCAGTAGGAAATGTGCATGTTTAGCATTTCCACTACAGATTCTCAGTGCCTCACCAGGAGCAAGTTTTTAAAAAGGAACAAAAGGAGAAGAGAGTTTACAGAAGCAGATGGTAGACAGCCGGGGAAAAGTCATGCTGGGTTGGATGACCAGCTAAAAAGCAGCAGAGGGAGATGGTCCAGAAGATCCATTGTGGAGGAGACAAGGAGAAAACTTAGGGGGGAGGGGGGCGGAAATCACACACAGCTTGCTTCTGTTGCTTCTGCCTCTATTCCCTGAAGTGCAAGGGGTCAGAACAAAGTAGAAGTTGGCAAAGAGAATGGCAGCCTTGGTCAGTTCACATACCAACAGCACTTGGTGCAACTGCCTCTTTCCTCTCTGCTATTGTAACTGCTTGGGTTGCTGCAGTTTCCATAAGTTTTTGTGCTGAAGTTGCTTTAGCCATTGAAGGAGTACACAGGTAACAAAATAAAGATAAGAGAAAGTCCCAGGTTGAGCACGCCTTAAAACAAGAAATTACCATATCAACAAGTATTGTCTCCATTTGACCAGGTGTATCAATGCTCTTGAGAGGACAAGGGCAATGAACAATGCCTGCAGCCAACAGTTACCCTTTGTTATGTGAGATCTGCAACTACTGGTGTATATTTATGTACTTATATTGCTCCTGCAACCTCATAAACTATAATTATTTCTGAGCTATACTGATGGCTTCTTTTATGCATATAGAAAGCTGAAACAAGAGGTCCTACTTTCCTTATTCTTACCCTGATCACAAATGCCTGCCCCTCTCTCAGTGACACTTGTGTGATTTTATGTTAAAATTTTCAAATAACTACATCAGTGGAAACCTATTCACTTTTATTTTGGCAGGCTATTTTCCTGCCATTTTAACTGTCTTTACTGGCTCTTGAGAGGAGATGGCAGATCTTGGACAGAATTGTGAGAAGAATGGCAAAAGTAGAGCTCCAGCATTTATAGAGAGGGAGAAGGGCCCTTTTCGAGTGACAGGAGGTTGAGCTTAGCTCTGTTACCAAGTCATATGCTGATATGCTGTATAAGGAAACCTCATTTTGCGTGATGAATTACACTAGTCAACATTTACCAGAAAAAAGGAAACAGAAAAACCCACATAACCTTGCAGTGTATTAAAACTGGCAGGTACATTACTATTATAGACCTTTGAGTTTTCCTGATGGTAAAAAGAAATGCAGTCAAATTTCCCCCCACTCCCAGACAGATCTAGAGGCATATATTTATGTATGTATGTATGTATGTCCTGGCTTTGCGATGATCATCTGGTTTAAAAGTGTGACCACCATCTACAAGGGTTTGAAGGTCATAAATAGAGCTATACATCATCGTGAAGAAAAGCTAGTTCAAATAATTATAATTGCATCTATCTTTTAAATCATAGACTCTTACTTTGCAAGAAAGACAAAGCATCAAAACTGCCACGGCTTTCAGGTAGTTTGTAATGTGTCTGCCATGGAGAGTCAGACAAGTACAATTTTAAGCAGCTAGCAGAGCCCTCCATCTGCTGGCTACACAGTGTATGGGGCTGGCAAGTCACTAAAACAAAATTTAATTGGGAACTCTCAGCTGCACTTAGTCCTACTACAAGACAAGTCACCTTCTTCACACTTTATTCAATATTTTATTAGCTGACTAATTATACAAATTACAGTTATAATGATACAAATCCTAATAAGAAAAAAAAAACACACTGGAATGTTGAATAGACTATTTCAGTATTTACCAATCAAGACCTAAACACTGTCAAAACTATTTGTTCTTTTCCCTTCTAATTTTTGCATAAACATTCTTCATTGTATCCTAATTGGTCCCTATCTTATTCAATAGTCTGGCAAGATAAGAAAATATTAAATTCATAAGAGCCGTATATCTCTCAGTAAGCTTTATCTACAAAACAGTAGACAGTAGCATGTAAAATCTGACAGAGGTTAGGTAAGACTTCCCTATTAACTTGAGATTACCAAGAAAGGGAGTGAAGAAATGGAGGGGGCGGGGGAGGGGAGGCAAACAAACAAAATCAAACCAAAAATCATAAAAACCAAGCCATAAAAATCTCAGGATTCTTCCAGGAAACAAACATATTACATTCCTCTCTGAACCCTGGAACTTCACCAATCAAAGTGCACAGGAAAGAAGAGAATTTCTTTGTAAATCAGAACTAAGAGAAACAGTGAATAAAGGCTGAGTCATCACAACTAAAACTTCAGCTTCCACCTACACCTCTTATACATGCACATACACACAGAAGATGAACAGCATTGTTTATGAACACTGACACATCTTAGTATCACATGAGTCATTACACAAGGTATTTCAGGATTCATTTTATCATACCATGTGAGAGGGATACAACAAATGGACTGCTTAAACCCAACCCACATATGCTTTGTCCAATGCTTTGTAAGGTTGCCTTTTCAGATAGTATTTTTCGATATCAAGAGCATCTCACTTTATACAAAAGTCCATTTCTGAAACCAAACCTGTTATCCCAAAGTAGGTTTGGCTAGTGTTCAGCGTAATACTCTATGTTCTGTAGTGCTAATTGTATGTATCCTTGTACTTATATTTATGTTATTTCTACCTCTTAAATCTATCCTTAACTTGGAAAAATTTTTAAAAGTTACATAATCAGTTAACTAAGGATCAGTTCCAGTAGTTCACATCAAAATTTCATTGCAATGGTGCCTCAACTGTCCATATTTGAATTGGTCCTCGTTCCTACTGTATGATGCTGTGAGGAGGTGACAGCAATACCATCGGCTCCATGCCTCCTTCACAGTGTAAACACTGCTCATTAGAATCCTTAAATTCCTAGAACTCATCAGAAAAAAAAAAGAATACTGTCCTTCAGTAAAAACATGAGTGGCCAGGCCCAGTTTTACCCCAGATAAGATACTCTGATCTCCAGAATTGCATCAGCTACTAACTACTTTAGATCTAAACACTCTGTTTAGGGACATGTGGTCTAATTAATAGGATTGGTGTTTGTTGTGCATGATTTCTTGCTAATTATGGGGTATAGTCACAGTTCATTGTCCTTCAAAATGGTGGGAACCTTATCTCATTTCTTTATCTAATGAAATAGTATGCTTGCTTTAGTAGCCTAATGTTCTCCTGCAGCATTTCAGTTTGTAGACTTTGATAGCTTTCTATCATTCTTCAAAGTCTTTCATTATAACATCTGCTGCAGCAGTTGATGTACCCTGGGGCTTGTGATACCCATGATCAATATCTGCAGTGACTCAGCTCGCTAGTCACTGTAACTGTTCATACAGAGCTGAAAGCGTTGTTATATAACCAACCCATGGGTATCATCTGAAACCTGTTGGTTTACTTCTGTTCTCAGTAGTGAGCTGGGCTTCTTAGCCATGGACAGAGAAAGAGGACTTGGATTCTCACATTCTGAAACACATAACTATCTCCTCTTCAGGTTTTGCTCCACATGCTGCTGATCAAATCATCCCACACTAGCATCCATCACATCAGCACTCAGCTCCTCTGTCAGAGTCTAAGCCCTTTGTGGTGCTCAAGTGCTTCCTGTGAGATGCTGAGCCTTCACTTCTACCTGCTTGCCTGGAAATGGGCAAAGCTCAGCCCCTCCTGTGACTGGATCTTTACTTGGCATTCTTTTCAAATTCACTAGACACTATCATTTTAATCTGACAAGATGCTTGGTAGAAAAAATTGTTACAGTAATGGTTGGGTTGTCATCTTTGTCTCTAAACTACCTTGCAGGTAATGGATCTGTTTCTCCTCTATCTACAATTTCTGGTCTAATTTTTAAATTATTATTTATTTTACAGGTGCATAACAAACCAAGAGTGAACGTGCCCCAGTGACAAATGTTATATTCTCTATCCTTGTCCTTTGGCAGAGTTCTGCTTTCAGCAGGAAGTTTGACTGGTTAACCTGCTGAGATGCCTTCCAACCTGAATGATCCTATGATCCTAAGTACTTTTACTATTACAGCCTGTTCATACTCATTGGCAACCACAAACATTACACTAGTTAAACACAGCACCTCTGTATTATACATTGTATAATCTTGCTTTTTCCAGGTTCACTTCTTTGTATATTTTTCAACAAAAAAAAAACCCCAAACAAAAAAAAAACAACCCCACCCACACCACTGGAAGAGTAAAGGGAGTCCATTATGCAATGAAAGCAATTTGAGACTTCAAGCTTATCAGTGTTAGGATTCCCCACTGCAGCTCTGTCCCAAAGTCTCACTCTCTATTCTAGGTCTTTGGCACGGAGCAGTGATGAAAGCCAGAAATTCAGGGTATTTTTCCTTCCCTTTAGGAAGCACATTAGGATTTCTTTTTCTTGAAGCAGCAAAAACAGTAAACATGATCACTTCCCTTGCACAGACACTTGCAGTAGCACAGAAACTAGCATTTCTCTTCTTTCCCCACTCCACACAGACATCAGTAGAAGACAATTCCTCAAGAAATATTAAGCAGCCAGGATTTCTCTGTCCCAGTATGTGGTCAATACAGCTGATGTTATTATTCTACTTTTGTAAGCAAATACTAGTTTTATAATGCTTGTCCTACTCTACTACCTGCCTTCCCAAGAGTAGTCTCACCTACGGAAGCTGTGAGAATTCACGGAGTTTTAACCCAATACCATGCCCTAGGAAGTGCTGTGCCATGGACATGCGCAGATGAGTTGCGACTTGAGTCCTGCCCTCCCAGCTACACCATTGTGTAAAATGCATGCTAGGAGTGTAGTCCAGTAAGTTCCACATGCAGACAGCTAAATCTGCCTGCTCCTCCAGTATTTAAGCCAGATGTATCTGATTACTGCAAAGGGGGACAACACAACAGAGCGCCATGTTTCTCCCAAACTGAGGGCTATGCAATAAAGTTCTATATTCAAAGGAGCCTTAACATCAAGCAAATTTCCCACAAGTCTTGTTTTGAGACCTTCTCTATCACTTCACCACCACTAACCTACATGATGACATGATAATGTGACCCAGCAGACCATTTCTTACCTCAGTTGATCAGATTCATGAAAACAGAGATCATGCTTTCATAAAATAACACATGAAGTGTGAGGAAAAGGACTTCAGCTGCCATACTTGGACAACATCAAGTCATCTCTGTGAGACTTTTACACCTCTGAAATGAAATGGTGGCCATACTGAACTCACAAAATGTTCCCTGACTTTAGATATCAGGATTTCACCCATAAAATCATTCACTGCATGCTGAAAGGCTCTAAAGGTCTGCTTTACAGTTTGATAAAAAAGTATTTTTTTTTCATATTGAGTCCACTTTACAGCATAAACTTTACATTTTTCTTTCAATGTCTTCTACACGCTCAGAATTCATTTTTCTTTAAGAAATAACCTTATCATAATTTCTCACTGGAGTTTATGAACACGACTATTTTTTACAAGATATACAAAAAACAATCCTCAATAAACCCGAAGTTTCTGCTTGGCTTTCTAAATCTTACAGAGCAAAGCTTGAAAGTATACCATCAATTGCCATTAGGTAAATATACCACAGAATATGTCTATTCATGTAATATTTTCATCCTCTATGATATCTCACTAGTTCAAGCTTTGTTGAATTTATACTATGTTGTCATGAAAAATCTGACCATCCTCCTTTCTTCTGATCCTCACATCATTAATTTCATATACCAGCTGACAACAGGCCCTTCTACAGAGCTGAGGAGCCCCAGATATCTTGTACCACTTTATCTTGACATTCTAACATAAACCAACAATTAAAAAAATCAATAATCTCAAAGATCAGACATTTTATTTAGTCACACTCATCACAATTTTTAGATTGTCTGCATTTTGTACTCTTTTGATCTGCCTGACACTCCAGTGTAATGACTGAAGCATATTACTCTTATCTCCTTACAATTTTCATCATTATAGATTTCTTCTGGTATTTTTCTTTTTTTAAACCAACTGCCTCCTGGTCAGAATAAAAATGGGATGGATTATAATGAGTCACAACAGTAATTTTCTGCACAACGGTAGTTCCATTTTCAAATATGCTGTTCCCTATGTACAGAAATTAACCTATCTTCTTTCCTGTAGATGTGGATCCTGCACTTAAGTCACTTTATTTTCTTCCCCATGCCACAGTAAGTTACAATTTATCTTCCAAAAGACCTACCAATAAAGTGACAGCATGTGATATGCTAACTAAATCTGAGTTAATGCATGACAACTGTCCAGCCAGTTGCTGCCAAACAAACAACAGATGAGTTTTCCCTGCTTTTTTCCTTTAGCAGGAACGCCAGTTTGGTTGCCAAGTGAAGGCCGGAGACCCAATTCTCAGTTTGAAGAAACTGAATAATTTTTGAGGCATGCTTTCCTCTTCTGGCTGTTTGAAACTGGTGAGCTGTATTAAAAGTTATTCAGCCAAAGACAGACAGCCTCAGCTTGCTTTCTAATCAAAGCTAAAACCAAAGACACATTAATGCAATACTCCTGTGCTATATTCCAACATTTTTCCTCATAATTCTGAAATCTGTACCTTCAAGGACAGAAGCACATCTGCTCTCTGACTTGCCAGCCACCAGCATTTCTATATCAGCATACCTGTACTAACGCATTAAGCACTTTTCACAAAGAGAATTGCACCCAAGTGTTTTTATTCCAAATCATGTAATACCAGGTGTGTTAATAAGCATATTTCCTTCTTAGCCCTTTGGTATGCTTTACCTGCTACATCTTTTTCCATTTCTCAACATTACTCTTCTCCTACGTATGCTGGAAATAGGTAGAATTGCATAAAATCAGTGAGTAGACATCATTAGGCAGACATATCCCATGGTGCTGACCTCAGCCATGTTAAAGGAAGATAGTTTTGGTACTATTTATCAAGAGGACAATTTACATCTGTAGCCCAGCTTAAACATCTCTTACAACAACTCTTCACTTTGAATAACTCTGTATACCTGCAGTGAATCAGAACAACTCATAGGTACTTCACATGATGCAGGGTAAGTAGATAGGTTCAAGTCTTCATTTTCAATCAGGCAAATGAGGACTGTGAACCTGTGTTCCTCTAGATCCAACAGAAAAGTACTAAAAAGTAGTTTATGACTGCAACTTGTTTGTGTTCTCTTTTTCCCTAGTCCCAAACCTTAAAATCCTTCTTAACCAGATAGCATCTTCCTTCCCACTCGTGCAGAACATTGATAATGATTGCTCAATGCATTCAAATTACACAAACCATTTAATGCTTGTTTATCATAGAATCATGAAAGGCACCTTTAAAGGTCACCTAGTCCAACAACTCTGCCATGAGCAGGGACATCTTCAGCTAGACCAGACTGCTCAGAGTCCCATCCAACCTGGCCTTGAACGTTTCCAGGGATGGGGCATCAACCACCTCTCTGACAAAGTGTTTGTGTTTCACCACCCTCATTGTAAAAAATTATTCCTTATACCTAGCAGTCTACGCCTACCCTCTTTTAGTTTAAAACAGTTTTTAAAACCATTACTCCTTGTCCTATCACAAACAGTGTTTTTCCCTGAAGAAGCTGCGATGGGGGGGCAGGGGGTGGGTAGGAAGGGAAGATGGTACTAATAAGATTCCTATCCAAGTTTTTCTATATATTCTTCTTTTAGCGAGGGGGAAAGTAGTTGTTAGCTGACCAAAAGGATTCTGCCTAAAGACACACAGCCATCAAGATTGCAGGTGGGTCTTTATTTTAAATAAATAAATAAATAAATAAAAAGAGAGAGAAAAACCCAGACCAAAAAACTGGCTTGAAGGCCACATCTTGTACAAGTTTCCCTTAGGGGCTGCAAATGACAAGTAGTCTGTAGACCTCACTGAAGAACTATAGAAAGTTATCAGTGTCCTTTACATTTCTGTTTCCTTCAAAATTCCACCAGTATTAAAAAGGGCCTTTATATATATTCTCCAGCCCTTCCAGCTACCTTAGCTACAAAGAGGACCCCAGATCTACAATCCAAAAATCTAGTCATATGAAAGTAAAGGCTCTAGATCTACTTATCTACAGACAAGTTTGTATTGTCCAAGCTGAATTCATCATTCATATACTGTATTTACAGGTGCACTGAGTCCCCTCAGAGTGTGTGCAAGAGAAATAATTAATCTGAAAGTGGCCTGGACAGCAAGTTTCTAAGTAATTTCATTCTCTTTACTGGGACTGCTGTAGGACTACATGTAATCTACTTGTCCATGTTGCACGTTCCTAAGACTACCCACAAAATGCAGTCTTATGTCTGGGTTGATGATATTTAGTTATTTATAGATAGGTGGGTAGCAGAGTGCTTTTTGCCATGCTTTTAGAAATAGTCATGAAGTAATGCCCACGTACTGTCAGATGAAGATGTTGTTTCCATACTGTTCTAAAAATCACATCAAGCTCTGCAGAAACCACAAACAAGTATATTAACATTCTGCCATTTGAGCACAGTCTGTGGATGTTAGTGAACTGTTCCACAAAAAATTCTTTTCCATCTCTGTGACTGCCTCTCAGAGATATTCCCTTTAGTCCAAAGGGTGCTACACTTTTTAGCAGAAGCTCTGTACTGAGACTGATCTCAGCTGTTGCACCACTATTTCAATCACAGGTGCATCACTCCTGGACTTGGAAACCACAGCAGTGATTCAGTCACCTTTCCAATGTACAGATACATCTCATAGCTGTAAAATGGGTCACAGCATCAATCTTAAAGGAGCAACCACACCTAGTCAGGTGCAAATTACCATATGTTTTAAGACTTTTCCTGATAATATCCAATTTGAAAAAGGTTATTAATTTTCTACATAAGATATGCAACTCCGTGGATCGTGGCATTTGCCTTTTGTGGAAAAGCATGATCTACCATAACTTAGCAATTAAGGATGTCTAGTCAACATTATCATGTGAATAAATATTAGCCTTCAAAACACAATATAATCTGAAATGTTTGGTGTGTTGTTTTATGTGCGTTGAAGAATAGAAGAAACCAATACAAAAATGACCACAGAAAATGTATTTTCTAGAATACATAAGTGTGTAAATAAACATTGCAAATGTAGAAAAAAATGTGGACGTTTGCATAAAGAACAGGATTAGCAAAGTTAATGAAATAACTGATGCTAGCTGTAAAACATTCTGGAAAGACAGTACAGTATAGGTCCTCCATAGTTTCCTAGCAACAAAATTTTCTCTGCTTTCTCAGAGTATCATGAAGTTGTGGAATCCTCCTACACATAATCTGAAGTCAGGGATGAAAACAAGGATGACCCATCTTCCAGACTAGAAGCAGAAAAGTGTTTCAAAGCTTGCTGAAACACAGTTCAGTAACAAGTAGCATCTGTTGTTCGTTTAACTGTATTTTACTTGCATACTAGACGTGGTCAAAGGCTTAAATGTAGCCACCAGATAATCAACCCTCGCAATGAGGAACATAATTCAACAACACATGGAAAGTAAGGAATGTGACATTTTGAAAGAACTTCAATGACCACAAGAATTGAAAATTATTCCCAAAGTCAGTGGCAAACAGGAAAATGGTTTTGACTGGCAGTTGTCCATCAGAATGGGCACAAAACAAAAGACAATCCCCTGCTTTATCCTGCACTTTAAAGCGATTGAGAAAAATTATTTTAAAGTTAATTTTCCCAGCCCTAGAACAGAGAAAGCAGAATGAAAATTAATGTTTTGACTTATCAGTCTTATCCTTTAATATTATTAGTATCCTACCTGTAATGAAATTTAAAATTGCAAGTAAAAAAAGTAACTAATTTAACAGGGCTTTAAAATAATAATAATGTCTAATTCCCTGCTCAAAAAAACAAGTGAGAGCCATGTCCTAACCAATACAATTTCTACACAGAATTTCCTCAAAAGAAATTTTTCACCAACAGAATTAAACAACAGCTGCATTTTCAATTTGGGAAGGTAGCTTTCTTTCTTTAATCACTTAGAATACAAGGTTATGAATGCAGGAGTCTGCCAATCTACCTAGAATTTCACACACAACTTGCAAGACAGGCATCCTCCTAAGCACAGGGCAAATTATCATCCCACAAAAGAATGGTAAAGTATCTTTTTTAAAAAAAAAACAAACAAATGTCACTAAAGTAGTACAAAACTATGAAATGCCCAGGCAATTCTAATTACAGTTTAAATATAGACAGCCTTAACAGCCTCATTCTACAAGCAAAATCCTATTCTACGTGAACAGAAAAGTAACATCATCTCCACAGACAAAAAATGGACATCAATATTTACGCCATTCAGTTCTAAAAGGAGTCTTGTGTCTATAAGGTGAGATAGGACAAGTTACTGCTTTAGGGAAAACAAACAAACAAAAAGCACAAACATACACACACACACAAAAAAAAAACCCAATCCCCAAACTATGAAAAAAACCCCGACACAGAAAAAGCAGGCACTGTTCTGGCTATGCTGTTTTCTTGTATCTGTAACCTTATATGTTAGGAAGCTTGCCTCCCATTTTAACTGCTCCTTCTTTAAGAGTTGCTGCCTTTGTTCAGTGTTGCATCAGCTCAAGGAAAAAGGTATTTATTGTTTCTTCTTCCTTTCTTAGTATGAGCAGCCAAAATTTGGATCAGAATTAAACTGTTCCTGTGCTAGTCAATCCACAGTCCCAGCAGGGGAACATATCAATTTCTGACAAAATTTTTCTTTCTGAAAACTTACCAAGAGTAATTCAATTCAGCACAATGTAAGTTGCACAGGAGTACAATATTTTTCTGTTCTACTTCATTTCATTTTGGATTAAAATCTTGTAAGAGCACCTTGCAAGGCATTGAGGTAGCTGAAGGTAAATTTCAGTTCTAGCTTTACATCTGATATTACAAAAACATCACCACATAGGTTAGCACCAGTACCAGGCTGCAGCCTCAGCCTCTGACTGCTTCTGCAGCTCTTCTTTAAGAAAAGTCAACACCAAAAAAAGGCAGAACACAATTCAGCAAGTCCAGTGGCTAAAAATATGCCCATACTATGGTAAGTAGTCAGAACCGATGCCCTACATCTCTTACAGTAACCTTTAAAAAGGGGGGGGAGGAGGAGGAGGAAGTGGGCAGAAAACTACACTCTTCCATGTTTACCCTCCCAACATAGGATGTACATGCACTGCCTACATCTGATATTACAAAAATCTAGATCCTTGAATATCTACTGGCACATGAGTAAGAATTAAAGCAATGCAGACATCTTGTTCATTATTTGAATTCTAAATCAAATATGAAGAGTGTTTACAGACCACCAATAGATGCAATATTGCAACTAAAATCTATTAAAAATGCAAGCAAAATGGCTACATGTATTTGTGTGCTGACTAGATTCCAGATATATCAGTGAGAGTCTAAGTTCCTGGCATGACAAGATTGTTGACAGAGAATCTTCTGATCCTTGATACTGGTTATTCACGCTTTGCCAATAATGGTGCAGATAGATTCCACTTCCCTGCCCTCCCAGTTTCTTTGTAGTGTCAATGTACATGTATATATTTCATGAAGAAAACTAAAACCTGCTAACAGTACATTTTATGAGCATATCAGCCTGTGGGAGATGCTTCTCTATTTAATATATTCAGTAGCAATGGCACTTGGATATGAAAGATACAATATAATGAACTGTCACACAAAATATTAGGCAACAATATCAGAAACAGTACATGCTAGGGTAGACCTTATCTAAATAGTGTTAAGAAATTATCTGTGAGAAAAAAGCCATAATCTTACACTTTTACATTTAGAATCAAAAAGAAGATGTAATCCTACCCCCATGTCTTTACAGTCTAAAAGAGACAAGTCAAACACAAAGACGGTAGTGCAAAGCAGATTCTGTTAGATTTAATAAAGAAAAGAGACACTGCTTCCTGGGATAGGTTTTAAGGCTCAGTTTGAAGGAGGAAAGCTTGAGTAGCAAAGCACAGAGGCAGCTTGCCAATCTTTTATTTAGCAGAAATGGATAACCTAACAGTTCGGGTACAGCTCAAGAGATACATGTGAAAATCTGTTCTCCACTTTTGACTTTAAATCACAGCTTCTCAGAACCTCATTTCCCCATCTGAAAGAGAGAAATATTAACAGTCTTATCTCACAATAGTCCTGTAAGGATAAACATACTAGGCATAGAAGTTATGGTAAGCTGGGCTACTCAAGTATTTAGAATGCAATGAAACTGTATTTGTCTGAACATGAAAGCATGATTGTGTGGAGAAAACAGTGAAAAAGCATGAATTCTAAAAGCTCTCACAGACAGATATCCAGCACTCAGATACAATGAGTAGGCAGAGGAGGCTTTCAGATAAGTTCCATATGGAATGAAGATCAAGACCAGATGCAGCTGAAATGTGAATGCTGGAGCCATACAGTGATGCAGCCGCTACAGATAGCATCATATAACTGGGAATACATGCAACACATGGGGCAGTTCCAATCGGCTGTCTTACCAGCTCCCCTGGTAAGCCATGTTTGTAGAGATTTGCAGGAAAATGTATTAACTGAGCCTTCAGAAAAGACATTTCAGCTTCCAAATATCTCAACAATCTTTAGGTCTGCCCTAGTAATAAAGGAAACAGTCACAGTGTTATAGTCACTGATCTTATAACATGAATATGTAATTGCAGTATTTGTCCTAACTGCAAAAAATAAGTAATGAAGTGTCAACTTCCTTCATGTGGAGTTTCATTTAACATGCATTTAGCTAGTACATACATTGCTGTTAATAGACCTTTTGTGCTTTTCTCTGCACCAGTATCGTAACGAGTGGAAACTATGAAGTACAGAGCTCTAAGCATATGGAATTTTCCAGGTCACATGTTAAACCAAGTGCTGGACTCTGCTGGGCAGAGAACATTAAGAAGTAAAAAAACCTGAATTCTAACCATATGTTTTGAAATGAAACAATATGCTCATTCTGTTACAGCTGAAAGCTTTAATAGCTGCTTTACACTTAGCAGCAATAGAGGAAAAATCATCTCAAAACAGTATTTACTGTGAAATAGAAAGTAACTACAGCATAGTAATGAGAATGTCCAATGTATACATTACAAGTCTGACACAATACAATATTAAGTTATACCATTTCATTATTAAGATTTATTAGTATGATTACACAAGCATTAAAAAAAAATCTGACAAGAATTAAAATAAGTGGTTCATATTGGTTCATATTTTAACTATTCCATACCTATACTTTTGTCTTTCAAAGGATTATGAGAAATAATCTGTCCTTTTACCAGTGGAACTATGATCAGTGGCAGAGAAGTGTGACTATTCAGAGTTTAACATTCGATTGCAATGATAACATAGGTTACGCACTTAGGAAAAAAGAGGCCACAAAGAAAATAGGGTAAGGCCAGTGCCTAGAATACCTTGGAAGCACATACAAAGCTGCGCTGTATGAGCTCATGACATGGCCCAGAATACACTGTACCACGCAGCCCGCCTTGCCGCTGGGGGAGCAGGAAGGGTTACACTCTACACATGTCCCTGCAAAAAACATTTTGTTTTTTGCTTACCTAATTACAGTCATTGTCATTAGAAAGTCAGAATTTTTCCAGGTTACACATTGTTGTTAATTCTTCAAGCAATTAAACACAGTCCAGAAAATGAGTTAGTTGCACTCAAATGCAAGCTTACTTTTCTCTATTAAACTGGTATACTCCTATTGGGGAGGTCTTTTTAGGTTGCATTTATATTGGTAAAAAGCAAACAGCAACAAAAAAAAAGAGATAGAGAGACTAATCACTTTCCAACTCTGAGATTCTGTTCTTGGTGTGGTATCTGGGATTATTTTTTATTACAATCTTGGCATTTTTCTGTTGCTACATTGTTTATAACATGCTTGTAGATTCCTCACACCTTCTGCATTCAGAACAACAGAATCCTAGAATCACTTAAGTTTAGATGGTTTTCCTTACGTCATGCTAATTTATGGGGTTCTAATCAGCAGTATTTAGAATTACTATTAAATTTAATTATTAATAGAAAGAATGATAAGCTTAATGAAAGCATTTACCAACAAAAGCCAGAACCTGTTTTCATGGAGTAAAAATCAAAAGTGTCTTAACTCTACAGGCCCAGGATATGACAGCATCAGGAATTACTTATCAACTAACTTTTCACTGCAGAGGTTGAAGGTTTTTGTGCCTATATTCAACATATTAATGTGTGCATTTCAGGGCCAGAGAGCCTGAGGTCTTCTATCTCTCCCGGCTGAACCTGATTTGAAGGCAGGGGAGCATGCTAGGATTCATCTTAGAACGTAAGGCAAACTGACTTCATTTTTACTGTTGTAGTTCTAGTTCTTGCACTCAGCATTGCACAGGATACGCCATCACTAAAAAGAATTTGGCAGGACCCTTTTGAGTTTAAAAAGATACTTCTCAAAAAAAAAAAAAAAGTTACACTGATATTACATAACTTCATATATACACCTTCAAAGCAATGGCCAGGCATTGCTTTCTCCAGCAATGAGGATCTGCATGGTTTGGGGGGAGACAGTGACAGAGTAAAGAGAGGTATCTGTGGTCTACAGCTACAGGCATAAACCTCTGGCTGGAGACAGCAGTAATCTGCAGGTAAACGTTCAAGACACTAGCTGGCTTTTGGAATGTGGCATATCCACGGATCAGTTAGAGCTACGAGGTCTGTTTTAGGATGGTGTTTGGCTCCCAGTTAGGAAAGTACTCTTGCTAATACTCTCCTAGAATTTTTATGCTAGAATTCAAGTGATCTTTGGCCTGTGATAGCAAGAAAAAGTAGGAAGGAGTAAAAGCAAAGAGAAAGAACAATATACGTAATATCAGAGTTGAATAAGCGGCCTCAGTCATCTGAATTAAGGACTGTAGCAGCCTGTAGGACACAAGCACACCCTGCAGAGTTCAAGCTATAAAGTTTTCAGACTCAAGAGTTCAAAACCATCTTCTAAGATAGTGTTCATTTACCAAATATCGCACTGTATCCCAGAGCCTGCAAATAATGTACAAACTGACAGTACTAATATTCACTCCTTCAGTATTTTTCTGGACACTAATATCCTATAGGAACTGACACTTCCCTCTTGTGCTCCACTGTTCTAACAGCTTATTTTTGAGGAAATTGTTCATTAAGGAGAAGGAGCAGGCGAAAAGAGACAACGTGACAGCCGAAAGTCAGGGGAGATGCCCACATGAAACACAAAGCAGGAAAAGGCAAAGCGGACGGGAGACACAATGGCAGCCAATGTAAAGGACTGTCATTTCGGTCCTTCCCGTGCTCTTCAGTTCTGCCTCAGGAGCGACCTCGATCCCTGCGGGGAGCCCGCAGCTGTCCGGCCGCGGGGCCCGCCTG
>VZZY01019066.1:3115-58892 GCA_013400335.1 Eurystomus gularis | reverse complement strand
AGAGCCGCCCCGCGGGAGCGGTGGGTGCGGCCCGGCCCCGGGCTGCGCTGTGCCCTGGCCGGCGGGGAGAGCTGCCCTGAAGAGTTGCGTTCAGCCATGACGTGACGGACGGTTAAATCAGCAGCGTTGGCGTGAATCTCATGCATTGTGCTTTGTATCCAGAGGCCGAGAAGTTTTGGGGTTGGTTCGGGTTATTTCGCTATCGCTGCAGGACCACAGCAGTCGCCCGTGTGCGGAAAGGGGAGACCCCCGCAGAGGCCGGCACGCAGGGCCCTCAGGGTACCAGGCTTTTGTTTTCAAGCCCTAACTTGTCACCAAAGACTATAAAAACGCTGCTGTCTAGCTGCTGCAGCCCACATAGTTCTTAGATGAGACAGAAGGGAAAAAAACAAAACAAAACATAAAAACCTCTCCTGCCATTTCCAAATCTCCACATTCCTGCGTCCTAAGCGAAACAAACGATCGCTGACGTGCCATAGGCAGAGACTGTCCGGCACAAACAGCAAATGGGGACAATAAACTTGTACGAAATCCAGCACGCAGAGGCAGGTTTGCTTTGCCAGCACAACGTGTGGCCGGGGCGGGTCCTCAGAGAGCTGCTGTCCGCTCAGGTACCCCCCTTTCCCCATGCACACCCCTGGGTCTCTAACTCTTCTTCAGCCAGCGGCGGTGCGCCCCTGCCATCGGCAGCGCAGGCGGCAGTGGTACCGCACACACGGCTGGCATGTCACTGACACCAGACGATTACTGACACTAGGTACAGAAGGCACCTGGCTGGCCTCCAGCTTCCCATGGTGGAAGTCACAGGCACCTTCTCTGAAGCCGTTTAACTGGCATCAGACACAAGTAACTGGAATGATATCTGAAATCGTCCTACTGATCATAATAAATCCATAGTTACCAGGTTGTGTTACAAGATCTTCATTGAAAAGAAATCTTTCGCCATGATCTGTCCAGTTAGACGTGTTCTTTATCCCAGCTGGCACCCCCTACGCCCCCAAAATGGAAGGTTTCAACGCCAAACA
The DNA here is from genome assembly GCA_013400335.1 of Eurystomus gularis. NCBI lineage: Eukaryota > Metazoa > Chordata > Aves > Coraciiformes > Coraciidae > Eurystomus > Eurystomus gularis. The sequence goes on along the minus strand of VZZY01019066.1, from coordinate 57,867 downwards.
GTACCAACAGTATTTCAACTACAACAAGAAAAAAAAAAAAGCCAGATATTTCGTGAAATATTTCAGCTGTCCTATGGGAATTCGTAATTCAGGTGTTCTCTTGTCTAGTCTCCTAGCAGAGCAGAATTTTATAGCATAGTCTTAAATCCAATGCAATTTTAAATAATAAGGGTATTTACTCTTGATCCTTGCTTTGTATTTTCTTACTTGAGATCTAGAGAACAAAATAAGACTAGCAACAGGTCATAGGGCTCCTTATACTCATAAAGCTCCATTGGGCTGAACTTACTAACAAAGACCACCAACAGCTATACTTTTTCATCCAAATATTCTAAGCAGTGCATGAAGCACAAGTTACAAACATTACATTTATAGACAAATTAATGTCATATAGCTCCTGACAACAACTTACTCCTGAAAAGGACTTTTCTTTTAAATAAATTAAAAGTAACTATGCTTAGAGATTGCTGTGTTTTCTATGTCATCACTTGCTAGCTGCCAAGAGTTGCTGTTCATCAGTCTCTGCACCTCTTTCCTATTCCTCCTTTGTACTACCTAAGAGAAGAAAAATCTGGTATTTTGACCATACACAGCAGATGCCTATGCAGTAGAATAAAATCGGAATAGAGTGAAAACTTTGTGGTTTTGTCTTGTCCAGTTGCAATCATTTTTTCTGCACAAAATAATTACTTGTTGTTTGTATCCCCATCCTCTTTTGAAAAATACATTCTTGTTAGATTTTGTTTGGTCTTTTTTTCTGTACTCTGCCATATGCACAGTGCAGCATCTCTCTGTACGTGGGTGTTCAGCAGTCACGCTGTCAGTCACTGCTGCAGGCACAGAAGCTGGGGGGTTTTAGCGTGGGATTCAGTCACCACCTTGTTCAGGGAGGTGCTGCACCCCACAAATCCCAGTGACCAGGGCCATTCTTCCTGCATTACAGGGCAAGCAGAGTGCCTTGGGTAAGTATTTGGGATGAAGTCCTAGTAATGGTTCAATTTTGGCCATTGATTTTAGAACAGCTAGGATTTGGTACTGAAAAGTGACAACAACTTTAATGGTCAGCTTACTCTCTTCATTACCAGTCTTTGCACTTCCAAGTTTGTAAAGCAATGACTTCAGCTTACACAGTTAGAACTCCTTGTAGCCATTGCACACTTCTTAACTTGTCCAGTTGTTCAAGCCCAGTGTGACACAGTTTCCTTTATCACTATGGCTCCATGATGTTAATGCAACACAGATGTTTAAAAACATACTCCATTTAAGGGTTTGTACTACTCATGCAATACTTATTCAGCCCTTTGCTCTGTCCCTGTGGAACAGCACCCCTGCCATTCCTGGGACTCACATGGGTGTGCACAGGACAGGAGGCTACCGTGTACGCCCCCACCATCTGCCACACACTTGGCTTCCAAGAGCCAGCTAGAGTCTTACTCTGAGATCCCAGCAGCCTCATTTCCTTTAATAGCCCACTTAAAGCTGGGTCTCCAAAGAGGCAGAAGTATTTTTTCTGTATTTATTCTGAAAGTGTTGTCACAATAGCATCTCCATATTTCTTTGGTGCAAACAAAAAGCTCCTTATACACAAGCAGTGCAAGATGTTATCCGTACTTTAAAACCAACAGCCAACACAAAGCACCACACCTCTGCACACAAGAGCATCCAGCTCCACGGTCTTGGCTTCCACAGGTCTCCCCACACCCGTCCATTACTGCTTCACATTTGAGTTGTCTGTATAGTCAAAAAGTTTTGGGGTTTTTGTATGTTTTGGTTTTGTTGTTTTGTTTTTTTTTTTCAAAAAAGTTACTCATGAGGCAGACTCCTATTAAGAGCATTAAACAGATCTTCACAATTCTGAAAAAAATTATGTACTGTAATGCAAAAGAAAAATGTTACATGCCTACCAGTGCTACCCACAGTGAATTTTCTTGAGTTTTACTGCACATGCAATGAGACACATTTCTCTTCCTATAGATAAGCTTTTGAAAACTGAACAGGTAATCTTAAAATAGAACATTGTTCTCATTTTTTCGTGTCCACCTATTGAGAGGTTGATTTTTAAAAAACCTCTTCAGTAGAGCGATGGACTATTTTTTCCTAGCTCTTTCACAGGCAGCCTAGCACATAAAAGTATGATCCTCTGTGACATTTTTCAGCATAACATTTCTCAAAAACCCAGGACATCAGCAGTGGATTTGGAGATTCAGCATGGGAGAAGGTGGCAGACTTTCATTTGGTGTGCCTTGGCCTGGGTTCCCTGGCTGAAATAGGCAGGAATTTGGCCATATAGCTTTTATGGGATATTGATTTAAGCCATTCTTCAAGCTACTGAGTCAGAGTATAGATTTACATGTTTATTTTAATAAACTATTACGTTACATTATTAACATATGATAACTAGAGACTAAATTGCCCATACAATCTTTGAAAAAAATACAGATTTTTATTAATCTTAACATATCTCGGAGAGTAAACTGTTGCTGGTCCCTTGTCTGGTTTCCTCCCACTGAAGTCAAGAGAGATTCGGCCTAGGAAAGAGAGCAGCTTGCACTCCAAGTAGAGCTCTAAACTTGTGACAGAATTTTATTTTTTGTTTTTATTTTTTGAAACATTAATACTGTGGAGCCTACAACTTTGTATGATGCAGAGGATAAAGGGAAGACGACCTTATCACCAGGCTTGCATCTATAAAGGCAGTGGGAGTCTTATTACTGTGTTCAATAGGGCCAAGATCATACTGTGCCACTCCTGGCACAAAAGTTTTAATGCATTTTAAATTATTTGGTAAATCATCTGAACTCTAGCCAGGACAATAAGTACATACATAGTTAAAAAAAAACAGGTTGGAACGTTATTTACTGTTGTAAAACAGCCTCAACAGTCATGAATAAGTTTTTCTGGAACTGTAATATTATTTGATTTGCAGTACTTAGCAAATGATCTTTTCTGCAGCTTATTTATCATGCTAAGTGGACTGCCTGTACTTGTGTGATATTAATCTTTTAAGCCTGTTACATATTTCAATCACTGGTTTACAGGATTTAAATGCCATTCAAGGCTAATATATTCTTGTAAATATAAAATTAATTAGAAAGTGTACTGTAAGGTATTTAGCCCTTATTTAGGCATCAGTCACATGCTTATGTGATATTAAAGGCAAGTAGGCATTTTATAACTCTTTGCAGTATCACACTGGTCATTTGAAAAATGTTTATCACAATAAAAGGTATACTTTGCCTCAGGGAAAACTTGTGTGTTTGAACAAAGAGGGTTTTGATCTAACAAAGCCTTGTTTTGATTCTACATAGAAAGTTCCAAGTCATATATGCAATAATAATTACTGGTCTTTAGACGAGCCAGAAGAATGGTAGATAACAGTATGCTGTAAGTATGGAAGCTAGCTAAAGCAACTAACCAAAAAACTATTTTGAGTGGAAGGTGCAGACTGCCTTACAGGGCTTTTTAGATCACACTGCAAACTGAGGCAAGCATGTGTCCAAGTTTCTCTGCCAAGACAGAGTGGGCAAGAGACACTTCAGGATGAGCAGGCAGCAACTGCCTGCAAGAGCAGCAGCTAGGGCACGCGTGTGAGCCAACAGCCTGGTTGGGTGAAATTTTATTTGGATCTCATTACTGTTCCCTCCAGGAAACACCTGGGCTGTTGATTTACATACAGACCCCTCTTTAGCACAATGACGGTCAGATCAGAGCCTTGTCCAGTTGAAAAAAAAAGGTTAGAACTTCAAAAGACAATAAATGTAACCATGCTGTGATGATAGTAAAACTGCAAATAATCACACTGTTTTCAAGTCGAATAGACAACTTGGACACACAGAATAGACAGCTGAACAGGTCAACTTGTTCAGGGTTCCGTTTTTTAAAATCACATAGAAATATGAACTCCATGTAGCAGTGGATTGAAGCCCAAGCTCACCTACTTGTACAGTAGCAACATCTATTGATGAGATCGCTAAGTGGCAATAGCCAGTAGCATATGGAGGCAACACTCTTTTCAAGAGCTCTGATAGTTTCTTCCTACTTTTGAGAGAATGGCATATGAAAACATGTGGCCTCAGAAGGATTTATCATCATGAGTGAAGCAGAATCTGACTCCCAGGTGGGAATAGCAGGCACATGAAGGATGGTTTGTTATTTTAGTACATAAATATTTTATATTCTTGATCAGGACAACTCACTTTCAGGACAGGGTATACTAGTGCTACCCAGAAATACAAAGAGTGTGCAGAAGGCAGCCACAACTTTTCCAGGTCAGACATAGCCTGTTTCTTGAACGAGGAGGATGATGTTGCACTTAGGTGAATGATGGCTGTAAGGGGCTCTGCATAGCCCCAAACTGAGCTGTTCCTACCTAAAATTATGATGCCGCTAGTAGTCGGTGAACCAAAAGCCTCTACTTTTTCTAATATATGTGGATATGAACAAGCCTTGGTGCAGGAATTTATGATGCCAGATAAAGTTCATAGATAGGAATATGAAGCAATATTCTGCCACACAGCAGTCACCGGCCATTCCTGTCTGCCTTGCCAAAGGCCTGGGATGACAATGGGTTACATTAGATGTGATATTTCAGTGACAGCGGATGACTTGTGCAAGACAATGAGTGGATCTCCTCAAAAACCTCACCCTATTTGAAGAAATATATCTTTTATCCTTTCTTCTCATCTACACAAAAACTAAGAATTCATAGCAGAAAGAGCAAGTCACCTGATTTTGTTGGTAATGGAAGAACAAGGTTATAAATCCCAAGTAAAAAGGAAAACAGTAGGCCAAATAGATGAGAAAGTTCCTGAAGACCTGGCCTGTCTGAGAAGCCTTTGGTACTTGCATTTTACCTACATTATCAGCCTTGGGGTGACAGGCCCTCCCAGGTCCCAGGAAAGCAGGAGAGCTCTACTAACTTTCTAAGAACACGTACTATCTTTTCTAGTAAACTAAACAGGACCTGGCTGTGGGCCCAGGCAGTGGTACACAATCATCTAAACTGTTTATGTATTAATATACTTCCTGGCACTGTTTCAGCCCATGCCAGATAACCTCCCACAAAATGTCCTGGCACGAGACAGAGGATAACAGTGGCCAGTATGAATTAAACAACATTTGGAGTGTGGGAAATAATTCAGCTTGCAACCAGATGGCAATACAACTCATGTACAACAGGTTCTGTCCCAGTTTATTTACAGACGTAGACCCCATGGTCCGAGCGAGATGCAGAGATTATCCACTATTACCATAACTTCTGGTGCACTGCTCAAGGCTGTCCAGGCTATTGGACTGCTTGTGGACTTCTCTCAGAGCATTTGCCTTGGGCCAAGATGTGGGTTTGGAGCCTTGCCCAATTAAAAGTGTGTTATTTGCCTTTTGTCTGCAGAATTCTGCCAGTTAGATTATGGGAGGGTATCTTATAGACTGACAAATCTAGCCGAAGGAGAGTCATAGGAAGCTGAGACTAACTTGTCCAAATAATTATAAACTTATACCCAACATTTCTTGAGAAGCCAGGCTGAGCTCAGATGCTGGTTGTTAGCCAATTTTTCTGCTCTGCAAGGCAGCCATCTTTAATGAAAAAGCCTAGGAAAGAGAAAAAAGTCACTTTGCTGTCCTTTCCAGTGGTCACTAATCCCTCCTTGGTAGAGATTCTGTTTTAAGTCAGGTTTTATCAGTTCTGCCTACCCTTCCTACACTAGAACAGAGTGGCCAGTCTGTACAGATGTAGGTTTTGGCTAATATCTGTTGATGTGACAACAAAAACTAGAGCAGGAAGATTATTTCCATCTATGAAATGAAACATACTTTACAATGAAGACATTCCCTTTGGTCTTCTTACTGGTACCAGTTTAATAATGAAAGGTAATCTTCTGAAACACAAATAGTAAAAATTAGCAGAATACCTCACTAGCACCAATGAGCATCTCATTTCTTGAGAGACCTGGGGCTTTTTAGTCTGGAGAAGACAAGACTGAGAGGGGATCTAATTAATGTGTATAAATATATGAGGGCTGGGTGTCATGAAGAAAGGGGCAACCTCTTTTCACTTGTGCCCTGCGATAGGACAAGAGGCAACGGATGCAAGCTAGAGCACAGGAAGTTCCACCTCAACGTGAGGAGGAACTTCTTTACTGTGAGGGTTACAGAGCACTGGAACGGGCTCCCCAGAGAGGTTGTGGAGGCTCCTTTTCTGGAGAGTTTCAAGACCTGTCTGGATGCATTCCTGTGTGACCTGCCCTGGATTCTATGGTCCTGCTTGGCAGGGGGGTTGGACTTGATGATCTCCAGAGGTCCCTTCAAACCCCTAACGTTCTATGATTCTATGATTTCTGTTAATAACTCTGTTTATCCAAGCAGCTTGTGTTACAGGAAAAACTAAATTTTCTCTCCTCTTTGAAGAATATATTAACACTATTATTGTGTTACTGTTTCCTTTCCAAATAGTTTTCCCTTTACTTTTAGAGCACAGTTTACATGGTCAAATCACTGACAGATGCAGATCAAACAAGTTTCTTGGGCTTTTCAAAGTGAGGGGTTTTTTGAGTAGTTTATTTTTGTTGTTCTTTTTTTAGGATAACCATCTTTCAGATAATTTTTCCAGCAAAACCTGTGTCATATAGAACTATGTCAGGTGAATGTCTGTAGCTTTTGTTTGCCTGCATTTAATTGTCACTTTGTGTATTTGTGGATTTCCCCTTGACTCCCAGAAGTCAGAGAGAAGTAGGTTAAAGGTAATAAGAGGGACCTTCATGTTCACTTCAAAGCAAGTTATAGTTAGTGCCTCACTATTTTGATACATGTTTCATTAATGATCTCTACTGTTAGAAAAACTGTTTAGTAGTAGATGCAGAAATAACCAATACAGTCATTATGGTGCACAGCTACTGGATTTCTTAGTACACAAAGAATCAATTAAGAGAAATGTTGACTTGGATTAAGATTTAGGAATGGGCGAAATTAAAGCCCGAGTACACATAAAGACAACTTACACAAACTTTGCGGAGTGTCACTGTGCCCCATTCTTACCAACTTGGACTAACTGGTACCCTTTAAATATACTGGGGTCTATATAAAAAATGAAGGCTTTTTTCAGTGATTAAACCACATCCCTATCAGAAAACAGCTTCTATCATATAAATCTGTCCTGACCTCAGCTCTATCTCTCTGGTTTCTCTCTTGCCTGTATTTGGTTTTAAGAGTCTATTTCCATATCAGTTCTTACAAGGTTAGTATAAGATACCATCCTTCATAAGAAGGAATAACATAGCACTTCATGTCCTTACGGCAGATATGGCTGAGATTTCACTCTTGCCTGCACCCCTACCCCCTCACCCAAAAAAGAAAAACAAACAAAACAACCCCAAACCACACAAAAACCCACACACACCAACACACGAACAAAACCAACACAGACCAGTAAATTCATCTAAAAGAGTTGTCCATAAAGCATTTCCCCTTACAGAAATCATACAGAATTGATGGAAAGCCAAGAACAAATCATCTTAAGGACAACTTAATGCCAACATTCTCCATAATTCCATGATTTAACTTCAAAATTTTGGTTAAATCAGATGCCTGAGGGCTTAGAGCAGTCCCAGTACTTAGTAGTTAAATCAGCTAGTATCTGTCTGTCCTCCAGACCAGGCTATCTCACATAGTATAGAGGTTGTTTTCCAAACTTTGAACTAGGGGTTAACTAGTCGGTATCATTCACTTCAAGAGAAAGTTGTGCTGATTTTACTCAGTGCTAGGTGTTTAAAAGCACAGTTACAAAAAGCCAGAACATAGCCACTTTCAACGTTATGCTACTGCATGCATCAGCTTGTGCCAGTAAAAATGGATGTTTTGACTACATCAAGAACGAGTGGAACTGCCCCCTGTACGTGCAGAAATGCCTCATGCTTTGAAAGAAAGGCTTGGCTCATGCAGCGTACTGTGGCATGCAGAAGGCAAGGAAGGTCAAAAGCCTCCTTCCACCCTCCCTTTGACTGCCAAATGCTACCAAATAGGTTAAATCCCTTGCAGGAACACAGATATCAAGATTTTGGCTTTATTCTCCATCCTCTAACCTCCCGAATATTTTTCAGTTCTTTCTTTTTCCACCCACTCTCACCTTTTATACTAAAAATTTGTTTGTGTTCCTTCTCCAGATACCCACATCTTTCTAGCATACAACTGATCTCTCATTTCCCCTGTGCCTCAGCCAATATGCTGTTCTTTTGCAAGCCTCAGTTCTTTCAGCATTGATATGATTCTTCTTCCTTAACTCATTTCTTCTCAAATATTCTTGGGTTTATGATTTCAGCCACTATGAAAGGGAGTAAATGCTGTCAGGTTATATTTCAAAGAGAAAGCTGATGGGAGTAAGATACTGTCTTGTCTATGTAGTTAGAGGTATTAGAAACAGATTTGCCTTACCAGAGGAACCAGCCTGCATCCTCTAGCAAACAAACAATAGACAGTGGGCTTGCAGATGAGATCAGTGTCATCTTTATTAGTAAAGCATGCTTAGAACAGTAAAGTTAATTTGATTTTGAAATACTGAAACAGGTAGATGCAATATTTTCCAGAAAGTGAGAACACAATAGTGTCTCCACTCATAACAAGAGCTTCCCTGCTATTTCCAGAGTGCGTTCATTCCTGAACAACTACTTGGAGAAACAGCATATCCTCACCCCTGTAAGATCAATAGCTTGAATAGGAGATCCAGGGGAGAATTCAATTTCTTTCCAGACACAGCAGCCTGTCACTAATCAAATGAGGTCAGAGGACACTGCTTTCTAGTGACATAGCTTAATTACAAGGAATAAAGGAAAAAACAGCCTGGCCCTTTTGCACAGTATTGCAGTGACCCATGTAATGCAGAACTCCTCCATTCAAGTTTACCAATATATTTTCTTAAAAGTTCTAATAATTTAGTGAAATGATATCGTAAGAGGATTCACAGAGGTTGCTTCTATAGCACAAGCAGAAGCTTTAAACAGCTGTAAAGAGGCAAAGAAGGCTGGAGATGCTTCTAAAAACTAAACACTTAGGACAGCAAGGCCTCTTTCAATGTTATTCTGCCAATGAGACAAGGATGAAAGCGCAGAAATACAGCAAAGGGGTCTTTAGGGAAAGGACTTGAAGCAGAGGAATTACCAACAAGGTGCAAGTTCACTAGAACACCAACACAGCACATGCATCCTCCTTTCCACTGCACCACTGATTTTGCTGAGCTGAATCAAACTCAAATCAGAGCCAAGTCTGCCTTTTGCAGGGCCAGCAGCCACCCTGACACCTAAGTTTGATCTGCCATCACCACGGTGGCTAGAAACAGAGTCCCCATTTTCCAGCACAGCATCTCTCTGGATCACTAATCCTAAACTCAAGACCCACATCATTTGTCCTCAGTCAGCAAAGTCTTGTGTGTGATCTGCCAGAACACAAGAGGACACACAGTTCCTCCCAGCAGACAGGGAGGGCACAGCCCCGTCCTGGTGCAGCGCAGCAGGAGACACATTACATGATTTTGCAGCCAAGATGTCTGCGCAGCTTTCAAGAGCTCAAGTCTATGCTTGCCCATCCACATACAGAAGATGAGTAATAATTGCTCTTACACTGCTTGAAGCTCTGTGTATTTACCTTTTAGAACTTCTCTAGGAAAATATTGCCTTAGCAACAGCTGAGCAGTATTAATACAGAGACAAGCAATGTGTAGGAAGAGAATTTAGCATGATGGTGGGGGGAACCATTATTCAATGTTTTCCATATTTTCATAGAAGATAATTTAATTTCCCTTAAAGTTACTGCAGTCAATGACAAGCAGGTAGAAAGATGCATGTGAAATACCTCTGGCTGCACACCGAAATAAAGCATGACTAGACACACCAAATATCCAATGGAGACAACCAGACTGTGAGAGGTTTGTTCCTTTTTTCCCCCCCCCAGTAGCCCTATTTGATCAAAATTCAGATAGCATGGGTGCTATTATGTTAAATAACTAATTCTGGAATACTTTGTTTCTTTCCTCACTTTTACAGACATTAAAGTAGTTGTTTCTTCATAGGGATTTTAAGTTACGGATAGTTGATGCCTACACTTAATCAGTTCATCAATTACTAAAATAAAAGTTCTGCCTCCCCTACAGATCATCTGTTATTAAAGAGATAGAAAACAAGTCTTTAAATAAGGACTTAGGTTGCTTTTAAAGCAGTGTGGCTTCTTTACCATGATAAAGTGATAAAAATACACATGACATCATAAAACTCATAAAACTCACAGCAGTTTTGTTGCTGGAAGTTTTACAGCTATTTGAATTCATTTGGTTTGAAATTTGCCTTGGTCTAACTTTTTTTGAGCTGAGAACATTTTTTATACAAACAGCATGTGATTGAATACAACTAAGCTTTTTTTTATACATGTGTAAAGTGGATAAAAGTAATTTTCCCTAAGTAAGGAAATGCTATATATAGAAGATATGCTAAATACTTTCAAGTCAGACTTCAGTAGGTTGAGTTGTTTGGTTTTTTTTTTTACATCATCCCTAGAGACAGAAATACAACAAACAGTATGAAAGCAGTTTCCTTCATAATACAGAGAACATCAGAAACAAGTAAGTCAAGAGAACAGTGTTCTGCAGAATGGAAGTGAACCCGCTGCTTCATGTTTTTTCACTCTAGTAATGATCATATCCTGATACCATGAATGGAAGGTGCACACACATCAGTAGATAAGACAAAGCTAAGTTTTAAATATTTTTAACCAATGTCAAGACCTGAATAAGTCATAGTAGGTGCACACTCTGCAACTCTTGAGAGGTACAGTGTGGAATAACAGCTCTGGAAGGGGAAAAAAGAACACTATAGGGCATTTTTGTGCCATCAAAATTGCAGACTGTTGAGAATAAATCAATCTCTGCCTCCCCATAGTTGGCCCTGGGGAGCACCATGGCTGGGAAGCTGCCTCCCTAGGGAGGCCTGTATGCAGTGCTGCTGCTTACACTGAAAAAAAAATATAAAAAAATCTCCATCTTGACTTTTTGCAACTTTTTCTCAGGCCTTGAAGGTAGCACACCTGGATTGTGCCAGGAGTTGGAGTAGCTCCTCCTCTTGGGGCTTTTTCATTCTGTTTCTAGCAGATCTACCAAAAAACAAACCACCCACCAAAAACCCAAACCACATTTATATATGTGAACACACATTAAATAGGTATTTAAAGTTACTTCAAATTGGATTTATACATACACACCCTCCCTTTCATAATGGTAAGGAGGAAAGAGACTCTAGCTTGCCTAAAACAATTTACAGTGAATAGCAAATAAAAATTAATCTCAGGACAGTAGTACCTGAGCCAGTGAAAGCAGGGTGACAGATTCTGCAGTAGCACAGCTACTCAGGTAGAGCGGACTTCAGAGGAACAGTTAGATGGCTACAGTTAGAGGGTGTAGGGTAGTTAGAGGGTACTCCTAGGATACGCCCAGCTATGCCAGATTTCAGCACAAAGAATGCTGATCTGTGGTTTATGTAATACAGAGTTGTTCTAACAGTACACAGAATAGATGCATGCAGAGTAACAGAAAATGGAAGCATTTAAGAAGCTTAATGTTTCCACATGTTCATTTGGAAAAAGATGGAAAGAAAATATCCAAGTAAGGTTTTTCCAGGATTCCCCCCTGCCCCTTCTCTTTTCAGTTTTTCCAGTCATTTAAAAACAACCAACCAAACAAACAAAAACAAAACCACCACACAACAAGCAAACAGCGGCAGGATTCCTTTCTTCATGTAACATCCCAGTAAGTGTGTGTACTGGCAATAACGTATTCATATTAAGCCTGGACTTCCATATTAACAATTGGTCCACTGATTTCATACTTTGTAAAAGGCATCTGTCATTTGTATATATTTTAAACTTTACCACTTTGTATTTCTGTTAAATAACACCTTCCTGAATTTCAAAGCAAATAGGATTTGAAATTTAAGGACATGGTAAAGATATCTGTCTAATTTCTTTGTGCAGTCTCCCATATGATAGCCTTTCAATATCCGATGGATGAAGTACTGGACTGACAGCAGGGTCTTAATCACAGCCTTAAGCAAGTATGTCAGTTGTGTCTATTTCTCCTCCCATTCCTGGTCTGCTTTGTCTGTTTACTATTTTTAGGTCAGGAGTGTCTTTCATTATGAGTTTGTGCAGTAAGAACCTTAAAATGTTTTATTAAAATCTAGTAAATACTAATATCAATGCAGTGCACAGTCACTGCAGGTACTTTTATAGGTATATGAGAGAACTTCCATCCACGAGAGAGAAGCTGCACCTCTGCAGTTAACACATCTTAAATAGGAAATATACATATGCATTCAATATGGTCTTTCAGAAGTCTTTCATAAAAGGATGAAGTTTGAGCACTGATTTATCTTAACCATACTTGACTTTTCATCATATTAAGCAGATGTTTACAATTATTTCTTTTCAATAAGCAGTACTACTGCATCTCATAAGGCAATAAAGGAATGCTACAAACAGGTAGAAAATTCTTATTTTTTAAGCAATTCAACTAAAGAACACACATTTTTTTCCCCCCCATTTTTCCATTTGCTTCTGATTCTGGCTGTCTAGATCTCTGGCAGCAAAAGCACGTTTGGAATAAAAATAGAACCCACCATTTGAAACTATCGTGTGTTGCTTTATTTTACTTTTCCCTTTAATACAGGAAATTAATGAAATGAGGAAAGAAGAATTTCACCCAAGAAGAATTTACCAGAACAGAAGAAGTTTTGCAGAATTCACATGCTCATGACTGCTGGCGTATTTTCCAATACAAGTCTTTCAAAAATACAGGGTGGAATCAAACACAAAAAGAGATCCTGATCAAGTGATAGGACACAGGCTTTCTTCCATGACTGTGATATGCACACCGTGGTCTTAAGACCACAGTCTCCCTAAGAAACCCACCATCAGCCACAGAGTGAAAAGTATTCCCCACAATATGTAGAGTCACTTTATTTTCTCCATAATCTCAGTTTCAGTTCTTCCAGAGTTGTGTGGGCTTTAAATATATAACACACCCACACCATAGTCTTGTTAAGAGGTTCCTTGCTGCCAAGCTCACTTGTGTGCAGGCCAAGGGATATGGACATTTTCCGATCCTGTCTGTTAAGACTTTTCTGCAGGAAGCTGGCTTTCTAGAGTGTGAATTTTTGCTTTAAAACCATCTGCCCTCTGTTGCTTCATCTCAGGCAGTGCCTTAAGCAGAAGGAATAGTAAATCCTGTTCTAAGGTGACAAGAACTTGACACTAAATGTCAGATTCTAGAAAGCCAAATGAAACTGGGCCTGAAATGTAACTCCCAAGATCAGGTCCATCCTAGGCATAGTCTTTCATTAATAGAGCTCTGACAGTAATCTTGTCTGTAGAAACACAGTTTGAAGATTTACTAGTAAAGAGCTATAGTGGACAATGTTATTTTCCTTCTCTCACTTCACAAGATCAGTTTATTTAATCTAGAAATGAAATCCCTACAGAACAACATTTCTCCCACACACTCCTCTTGGAAGATTACTCAAGTTAATGCATACAGGGGTCAGTGTCTGCTGGAGACAGAACAAGAAGCACTCGGCATATTTGCAAACAAGGAGATTTAGTCTGACATTAGGAAAATCTTTTTAACCATAAGAGTTGCAAGCACTGCATTAAGTTACAAAGGGATATTGGTCTTTAGGAACAGATTAGACAAATATCTCTTCTAGCCTGCTAGTCATATCTCAGAAAAAAAAAGGATGGATGAGGTGGTTGATTAAAAGTTTGTTCCTTCAACCTCACATTTCTGTGATACTGAAACAATACACAAATTCAAAACTTAAAGTTCAGTGACAGAAAGGATTTTCTACGCCAAACAAAATTGTTATCCTGACTTTGCCTTCTATGCAAGCAGACAGAATAACCTTTGCTAAAAAAAAAAAAATCTGTCCTTAAGTCCATCTCATTTTCAATACTGCTAGTCTTTATATACAACCTTCAATCTTTCTGGAGAGCGTCATTACTCCAGTTAATATCTGTGTAGATAGCCCACCAATCCTAACATTAGCCAAACAACCCTTGCTGGCTGCAACCTCAGAGCTTCTGAGCCTTGTTCATTGATCACTTACCTAATCACCATGTTGCAGCTGATTTTTAACACAAACATTAATTTTTGAAGTATAAATTCAGACAGCTCAGTTGCAGAGGCTCTTAAAGATACAGCTGAAAAAAATTAAAACCTCTTGATTATTCTTATCCCACCTTCTCCACAGCAAGATGAAAAAGCATAGATTGCATTAAACCATGAGATCAGGGTGCACCACTTGTGATCTGATAGCATAAGATACACACATTAACAAACCATTTTAATCTCCCTAGATTCAATTCAGACTAATCCCTCCCAGCATCACCTCAGGTGTTACTGATCCTTAATTGCTACAGCAGACACTGCCCTGTAGACTGTGGACTGCCCTCACCTCTCCGGAAGCTAATGTTCCTCCAGGAACCAGGTGCAGCCACCTTCTGTGCCAGCTGGCTTTGAAAGCAAAAAACCAGCCAGTCATCAGTCTAAATCATCAGCAAACTATACCTGGAAGTCTGTCAGTAATATCTTGTATTTACATATTATATAGCCACTAGCCATTTTTGACACCTAATGGAACACACATACCCCTCCCTTAAGTAATTAAAAAAATGTTACTATCTCCTGTACATAGTGGTAGATGCAACTTGCCTAATGCCTACTAGAAGTGCTTTGTGAGTGTAAATTACACCTGGAAATAAAGAAGATGGGTTTATGCTCAATTGAAAGTACACCATCTACTCCCAGCCAACAAATTGATTATGTGTTGGTTTTCAGCTTAGCAGTTCAGGGAGGCCAGGAGGCAAATTAATACCAAGTGAGATTGCTGAGGAGCGGATACACTTTCTGGCAAACCTGACAATATAATTTTACATGTTAAACATGTAAACCATGTGGGTTTTACTTCAATCTTGTTACAACAAAGCCATATATAGCAGGAAAAAAAGTCTTACAGAAATGGAACTGTTCCTGAAGTGACCCAAGATAAACTAAATACTGTCTTAGAAATCTGATTTTTAACCAGAACAACAACAAAAAAACCCCTAACAAACAAAGAACTCCAACCCACAACAAAGGAATGGTAGAATCTATTAATTATAGTTAGCCTTACACCTTTCATCACAATGCTATAACTTTCCCCTAGAAAAATCTAGACAGACTGGAGGAGGAATAATAGTAAGAAAGAAACATTTTCACTTACAAGAATGGATGAAAGACATTAAGTTTGGTAGGTTTTAGGTTACATCTTAACAGATGGAGTATTCCAGAGTCCTGCTGTGAATTCCAGCATCATCCTGACCCATAAGGGAAGGAATTAAGACTCTTCAGCCTTCCTCCCACAGACGTTGGGTTTCCATGCAAAGTAAAGGAGGCAATATACCTTCCAGGTGGTCACTCAACTGACCAGTGTGAGGACCAGGTCTTGAGTTGCTCTGCTGAGTATGGGGCCGGGAAAAAACCAAATTTTTCATTCAGTTTTTATGAATTCAAAATATGTCAAGGCTAAGAAAATAAGCTCTTTTCAGCTCCAGACTACAGAAGGAAAAAGAAATGCAGGCTGCCTTATGGAGATATGACCCCAAACCAGGTGCAGTCTTGCCTTCCATTTACCTGCAAGCTAGCCTTTCAGAGTGGTAAGTTTGGAACTTGTGAACACAAAGGTTTTCTTAAGTTTTACTGTATGGGGAGACAAGGAAAAAGTAATTTTTCCTCTCAAAGAGTGTGCTACAAAGTCACTCTGGACTATACAAGGAAAGCATATCAGAGCAAAATTACTGAAATACAATGCATGAACAAGAGTACTACAGAAAAAAATCAGCATAATGTTCAGCTATTCTCCTGCCAGAAATAAACTAATCAAGCCTTGATGATATTAATTTGAATATTAAAAGATAAATTAAACATTCATCTGCCTCTTAGATGAAACTAAAGTGCCTCAACAGAAAGCAGTTAAAATATAATACAACAGTATTCCCAGGGACCACGTGAGCAGCAAAAAAACCAAAACAATTCTGAAAACCACACAAGCTACACAAGCAAAAATTCAAATGCTGCCAAACCAACCTTAATATTAAAGTCACAGAGTAGACAAGACTCCTTTACATGCATAGTCAGACAGACTGGTGGATGTGTTACCACACAATGCCAGCAGAGTTGACTCCTTGATTCACAGAGGACTTCACAGAACATCCTGCCAGACACCACTATAACCTTATGACTAAAGAATTACAGCTTCAGATTTTTATATATTTAGATTGGCTTCTTTCAGCTAAAAATCAACAACTTACACAAGCAGTTAGATTCATTTTTGGTTCCATGAGATGACAAGACAAAACTGTAGTGACCACCCAGACAAACCCTGGTTCCACCTGTGCCTGCTGCCGGAGCAACTCAGAAGAACTACAAAACCCTTACCCCGTACACATCCTGTAGCACTATGAAAAAGGTACTCTTTCTTGCAGAGACTTTCCCTACAGGCCCCAGTATACTACTGTAGGCTGCACAGAATGGTCACTGAGTTAGACCAAGGCTCCTTCCAGCCCAGTACACAACTCACAGCAGCAAATACCCAGACAAGAACAAAGTACACTGTGATACTAGCAAAAAAATTTCTCACAACCTCCAGCAGCTAACAGCCCCAAGATCTCTCAAGATAGAAGACATGCCAGCAGGACTAAAGAGCTGCACACCCACCTTGTAAGCTGTGCATCCTGCGTTTCAGCCTTCTATGACTGCCATCTTCTCCTCCTTGCTCCCCTGAAGTGAATAACACACCCTCACCACTACCTCTCTTCCATTTCATGTATCAGGTGCAGCTGGTCGGTGAAGCCCTTGATTTGCTGATGAGGAGCACCTTGTGCTATGGTTGAGACAACAGCAATGCACTTTGTCCTGGACTCTCCCCTAGAAAGGTCCCACTGCAGAAAGGCTGGCAGATTACTATGTTGCATCCTGACACCACTGTTCTTCCCTCATTCTGTGTCAGATGCGTTTCCCATGAAAAGCTGCAGCACTGTTGTACACACTGGAGATGAAGATGTGGGAGTTTTGCATCCTGCTAGGAGTTGTGACCCTCAGGTTAGCCACAAGACTATCAATACTCACACAGACCTCCGTTCCTTCCAGCTGGGGCAGCAGTGTTACCATGCGTATCTCCCATAACTACATGTTCTGTGTGTCTCAGATGCATAGAACAAAATCTAATATGTGGTTCATGTTAGTTTGAGCCATTAATTGATTTTTATCCTCACTTTGGTACTTCAAAGTCTGTTGTGTGGTTTTCCGGTTCATGCTGAAAAAAACAAGATATAAATAGGATCACAGAGATGAAATTTCATCCCTTCCAGAGTAAAAATTAAATCTTCAGTATTGACAATGTCATATGCAAATAGCAATTGCAGAGTAGGAGTACATAACAAGGCATAAAAAGATTCTGTAGGTATTAAAGGAATTTTATTTTTTATTGGACATTTTAAAATTCAATTAATATTCTTGAAATAAATCAGCGACAGCATTTTTTGCCTTGCAGTGTAAAATTGGTTAACAGATGAAATAAGTATCTTCAGAGTACGGTAAAGCAATTCAAATGCTCAAAATACTTAATTAACATTATGGGGAAAAACATAATTACCAATTTTGCTATTAATACATTTTGTTTATTGTATAATACTGAAGCAAGGCCTAACCTTGCGGTTTTACTTTGTTAAAACTCCCATCAGGTGAGGAGTTAGGACTAGGCATAAGTCATTATGTGGGAAGGAAGCAAGAAAATTTTTTCTAATGAAATTCTACAAGTTTTTCAGAGTAGCTAGCAGGTATTAGCAGCTCTGTGGAATTAAATGCCTAAGTGCCATCTTGGACTGTGAAAATCCCACTGTTAGAGCCTGCAAGGGACATAGCACTGAAGTAGGCAAATGGAAATTCAAAATTAATTTACAGTCCTACTAGCAGTTTAGCCTAGGTGGAAGTTCTCAATCTGGAAATGATACTTGGCTCTCTTTCACATCCTTCACCATATCTTTAATCGTTGCTAAGAAACAGCAGCATTACAGAAGAGTAATCATTCCTACTCCACTCTAAATTGTAGTTAATTAGCCTATGTGTGAAGTGGGATTTCTAGCATGAGAAAAAAGTTTATGGTTAAATGCACAAACCAATACAACTAAAGAACTGAGGATTCATTCGAAATCAAAATTTTCAAATGGCAAAAAGCTTTGGAAAGTTTGCATTTCCTGGAATGTTTTATAATACTTGGGTATAATAAAAGAATCACAATTAGCTCTGTCCCAGAACATGTCCTTTTGCAGGCCTTAATGAAATTCTCAGCTTGAGTGTGAAATCTGATGGGTACAAAGAAAAAGATTATGAGATTAGACAAATTTTTTTTAAAAAGGATTTCTTTTCTGACATGGATAGCATATACAACAGGAAGAGGTTTACAGCTTAGGAGAAAGTGGGAAAAGAAAAGATTCGACTGGAGGTTTTTTAGAAGATTTGAAGGTATATGATTTATATGGAAATAAAAATCTAGTGCAAATGTTTTGGGAATAAAAATGTTTAGGCTACACAAATATACCTGATTATCCTTGTCCTCTGCATTTCTTATTTGCCTGAATCAGTTTAAACTTCATGGTCTTGAACAGAAATAAGTCTTGGCCTTGTCATTTGGCAGGGAATTTTCTCATTAGTGCCTTTGTTTACATAGCTGTAGTCAAAGGATTTTGTCATTTGATTTCCAAACATGACTGAAAATTTGATATTTCATTACAAAAGAACAACAAACAAGTACCTGCTATTTGAAGTTTAGGACAGAGCTGTCATTATCTTTCTAGCGAATCTGTGGTAGCAGTAATAGTACTTTTTAACTAAGGGACTTGTAAAGACCTCAGAAACTGAGTGTTGTGGAAACCTTTGCTCTGTACAACTTTATATGGAGAGGATTTTCATAACTTCTGCTTGGAGAGGGAAAGCGAGCTTTGCTTCAGCATCTCTTCCTTTTTCCTCTCCAAATAGGGATATAACAGAAACATTTCTAACACATATGCAATGGACTTCTCAGTTCTCACTGAGCAGAGACTCTCATAGGCTCTCTAGGTGCGAAGCGTTAACATTAATAACCAGCTAGATCTACACTCTGTTAGGCAGCCTTCATTTTGGTGGTTATTTATAAGAGCCAACGTGCTATGTGGTGGTTTATTGCACAGGATATATACTTTGCAACCAAAATTGTAAGATATTTGTTTTCAATATGCTTTGAAAGCTTTCAAATTATAAAAATGTAGAAAATATATTTTAAATCCTTATTTGTTAAATATAGGTGTATGTTTGTGTGTTGCTATTTCCAGACTGAGTTTCAAAAGTTATTATTCTGATTATCTGTCAAGCCTCTATTTTCCTTCCTCTCCATAAGGGTATAAAGACTGAAATATCTTGTAAGAAATCAATGATTATTTCATTTTACTACTCATTGGGATGTCAGAGGGCTTTTAAGATGTATTGTAAATAAACAGTTTGACAGAGGCCACATTGGCTGTGACCTGAAAAAAGAGGCTATCATAATTTTTGGAGCAGCTAAGTGTTATTTTGGAAGTGAGCTGAACAACTAGCTATTGTCAAGGAGTGAAGAAGGTATATGAGTGTACAATCAGCACGGAGGGATGCAGCCCTAACCTAGGAGAAGAAGATACATTGTACAGCTGAAAGCACATAACGAATGAACTGAGCAGAACCAGGGGGGAAAGAAGGGATAAGGCTTTCCCTTCTCCCACTCCTCCCTCTATCCATCCCAGCTCTGACTGTGAAATTCATTTATGTAGAAAAGATCTTTGTAACATACACTTCAATAAGAACCTAAGGCCTGTATACTGCTAAGGACTTAATGTCAGCCTTAAGCAATTCAAAAAGTTTTGCAGGGATTCTTCTTATGTTCCTTTACCCCCAGATAATATAAAATTTAAAAAACCCTTCAATTTTAGCCATAAAAGATTATCCATGGTTGATTGTTGTTGGTAAGAGTTTTACAGAAGCTTGCTGGCTTGTGAGAATGGAGTTTTAAAAAGCACGGTGGATGTTCCACAGAAATCTGTTTAAAAGCATGTGTTTAAAGTATATAAATACATATTTTAGTGTGCCAATTACCTTTGAATTCATTGCAGAAATGTAGCAAGGTGTGGTATAATTCAATGAGATTGCTAGTTTTGTTGCAGATTCCCAAATCTAATGCATCATGAGATTGTAAGGAATGTTATCAAGGGACTGACAGCCCTACCTTAACCTAACATAGTGGCTTTAAGTTATCTTTTATGAGATTAATCTGTGAATAAAACTAACCATGAGTTAGAATAGCTTGACTGTAATAATCACAGACTCATCCACTGTCTTGTGAGTGCTCTTTGGCTAATGCCTCACAGACTGTCTCTCTCCTGGCTTGCTCTGAAGAACTTTCAGAGTAAGAACTGCATTCACCAGAAGTAGCCAGAGTTCTGGCTCCCCATATACAGTGTAAAGGAAAAGCAGAGATATTCTGCACACAGTCAGAAACTGTCCTCCCCCCACCGAAGGCAACTCATTCACCACCTTAATTCTGTCTCAGCAAGAACTACCAATGTATTGTCTCCCATGCAGAGATGGTTACAATGTCCCAAAAGCATGAGTTTAGATGGTTGTTCTGTGCCTAGAAAACTTGAGGTCCTGAAACCAACCTAAAGAAGCCTTACTGAAAACTGTAGATAGTTCTGTAAGTGCCAGTCCCTTAATATACGGCCACATGGAGCAGCATGGTAGGGTAATTCCACTCTGTAGGAAGGAAAGCGGGTTGTGTCCAGCCACACTCCACCTGCAAGTCCACGTACTGTTGAAACAGTACCTGAAAGTTTGAAACTGTACCTGAAGTCTCCATTGTTTCAGGGAAGTTCAGGTGGAGATGCAGATGCATGACAGATGGATTTGGCTTCATGGATCCTCTGGATAAAACTCCCAAGTATGGCATGAGCAGTGGTAGCCTCTATTAGAGCATATGAATTGCCATAGCAGAAAGGGAGGAGCTGGCGGGGTGTGCAAACGCTAGGCAAGGACTGCATTCCCGCATTCCCAGTGGCATGCTCTGGCAGATCTCTGTGCTCCAGTGTTTCAGCTTTCAAAAGAAGCTTTTGGAAAAAGACTTGGAATAGCCACTTGCTTTCCACTTGATGGAAAGCAGCACTTCAGACCCACTAACTGTAGATTCTTTTTAGAGAGCAGCCCTAGAAAGGAATCAGTGAAAGGCGTAGCACAAAATAGGCTGCTGTTTCAACTGGCAACTGCAGAATACACTTGTGTTGGGCTATTTCTGTCTTCCTTGTGCAAGAAAGATTTCCATAATTTTAAATCATTTTTCCAAGTAACACAATCTGGTTTCAGTTTCCAGCACTAATGGAGGAGAAACCTTTATTTAAATCTTGTAAACAATCATTGGTCACTAGATGAACCTGTAACAGAGCTAAATAAATATGCCAGCAACCCAAATGTGCTTGCTATCTACTCCAAAGCTCTGGAAAAAAAACAAATAATTCTGATTAGTTCTTTGAATGGCAAACTTCCAACTCCAGCAATAAAGGCAGGCCCTATGTGCTCTGGAGCAGACATACTCCTTTAGCATTGAACAAAGTGCATTCTGCAGCAACAGTGACTATAGCCAGCTATGGGAAGGCGGATTTGCCAAGGAATAAGCACTCAATAGACTACTGCAGTGATTTTCAGTGTTTTGTTTCATTTTGTGAATTACTTAACCTTTCTTCAGTTGAGAGTGCTTACATAGCGAATTTAAGCTTACAATTAATTGACTAGGTTATCTCAGTTACCTTTTTCACTGACACCACAGAAAGAGTTCGTGGGCTACTCTGGTCTGGGTATGTGCACCCGGTTCTACAGTCTAGGACTCAGCATACATAAGTAACTTTCTATAGTATGCTTTACCTAGGAAACAAATCCAAATATCTGTGGAGAGTTGTCAAATTTCCCTCTAGAGAGCTGGTACGAGTGCTATATAGCACATGGGAAGTAGTGCATAACCTCTCTGCAACCATCTGAGTTTCATCCAATACAAGTAGGAGAGGGAATGCTTAATGGTTTACTGGATTTTTTTTCAGCATTTTTGTTTTTAATTAATCTGTTGTTATTCCCCTGCTAATAAATTAGGTCATGAAGTTACATTTGTCTCCTTCCATAGCTTGAACAGCATAGGCGCTACCACAGAAGCCAAAGTTTTCTGTGCTGCACTGTTTTTTGCAGGTTTTTTAACACAGTCATTATCAAAGAATAAGCAATACAAATATAAATGAGCCATCAGAAGCTGCAAGCTTTGAAGCTGTGTATAATAACTGGTCCTAAATAAAAGCAAGAACTTCAGCACCACAAGCAGCAGTTATATGGACAAGAAAGAAAACTTTCATGTAGTGAATAGCTACAGAGAGACTTCTACTGATTACCACCACATGAAAGGACACCAAAGAGGAGACGTGCAAGACTTCAGTTGTACGAGGTTAATACATTATCTACTTTAATAATGAAAAAACAGAGGAAAGAACACAGGATACTAAGAACAAGTCAGCCTGATTTAATTGGAAAGCATCACTCAGCTGGCTTCTTTAGTAATTGTTGGAAGCCATCCCAACTCTTTATATATTTAGAAGTGATATAATTCAACTCATAAATAATTTCTTAATAAGCAACAGTGCTCCCAAAGTATGTGATTTAATCCTGCAGAGCTTCTGAGAAATAGGGCTGTTCCCTTTGTGCTTCATACATTTAGAATGTTTTATGACAGCAATAATTTTTCTATTGTATATTTTAGAGGTAGAGTATCCCAATAAATGCATTTGGTATCCTATGAAATGACAAAGGCTTTGGACAGTAGGCAATAACAAATGCTGAAACAATTATTACTGTCAGTCCTATGGTGTCACAGAGATGAAATTAAAATATCATTAGGGAAATCTACATAAGTGTATGCAAGATTAGACCTGATTAAAAGGTAGTCTTTACACTGCTGACAGACTAGCAAAATCTCATAGTGCTGTGTTGCTGTTAAGAATTGAAAATTTCCTGAGAAAATTAAAAAACATGTGTGTATATACATATTTATGTGTATATATATACACACATACAGGTTTTCAGTGGCTTTTTCTTTTGCTTTGTTTTTGTTTGGTTGTTGGGTTTTTTTTTTTTCCAAAAGGACACAGAGTCTACAAGACCAAGGTCAATGTCAGCTCTGTTGGTTTGAAGAGGAGCAGAGAGCTGGATTCCCTATCATACAACAGGAAAAACTCACTTTTTCAGTCAAAATCTATGCAACAAAGCTAATGCAACAGCATACATGGGAAGAAAGGGCCATCTGACAACCTGGGACATTGACAGGAAATCATACGGAATTTTATAAAAAAAATATATGCATTTCCAACTCTATTTCAACCAGTCAACATTGTCCATCAAAATAGCTCAATAATAACATTTCTAGTTTATATTAATGCTAAAAGTAGCCCATAATTTATTAATTTCCCTGTTCTCAATTGCATGTCTTAAGATTTGCCCAGTCTTAGGTCTGTTTATGTCCAGAGTGATTTTTTGTTCTTCAGTCAATCTATTAAAAATAAATATGATGAGGGTAGTGCTCCCTTGCTTGTCATAGAACTGTACTAGTTTATTAGTGCAGGTGGGACTATGCCAGTGTACACCAGAGGATTTAGCTTCTTATTTTAAAGAAGAGCAAATAGTTTCAGAGCCTGGATCTGTACCTTGGGACAGGAGATACAGGAAAGATCACAAATTCTTTTTTATTCAGGGACTGCAAATTTCAGCAACACTCTGACTCATCTTTGGTTATTATTCAATATGGTTACTAAACATTAGATTGCATGAACAGGGTTACCTTAGCATGGGCAAAAATTTAGGACATATATGGAAAGATATGAGGGAGGAATCAAAACTTTTTAAAATTCAGTTTCACACTAAGGTCTGTTCATTTTACTCAGAACATACTCTCTAAAATGATAAAGCTATTTACAATAGGAAGTTTAAGCAGGGCTTGGCTCTGAAATCTCTGGCTGTTAAAGAAGCGTGTTTTGATTAGTTTCAACTTGCTTTGGGTTTAAAAAAAGTAACAAATAGTGACGAAAATCAGCGAGGTGCCAAGGCTGGCAACTGGGAGTCCCCTGAGCTGCCAGCCATTCTAATCAGGGTACTGTTGAAAAGCACTGTTCTGAGAGCCATTCTCTGGCAATGGAGAAAGAAACGGCTTTTCATTCACTTTCCTCCCACTTCAGTGGGTTAGTCAGGACTAACCTTGTAGAATAAGCTCATTATTGTAACTGTTCAAAGGATAAGGATTTTGTATCTTTACAGTGAGGTGGCTTTGCTGGTGTTACTAACCTCTCACAGTTAGTTAACACTTAAAAAGCATTATTGTGCTCCACTTACCACTTAGGTCATTCAGTTCATTTCTCTACATCACAATTAGGGAAAGCAGACCAAATAGCTTTAGTCTCTGGAACTCATTCATGAGCTGTGCTGCAATGTAATGTCACAAATACCACATGGAATCAGAGGAAACTTTATCCACTCTAACTTTTAAAGGTTCTACATAAACATGTCTGTTACCACAGAACATAGCTATGCATTTTCACCTCCCCAAGTAAATATTAGGTTTGAAACATTAAGCCGACAGCAGTCATCTTAAGCTGCAAGTCCAAAAACACAGCAAAAAGGCAGCAATTAGAACTAACTGACACTTCAGGAACTTCTGTAATTACAAAATACTTTTGCTGGAAAATACTATACTCTATATTGCACAAGAAAGAAAAATGTAGTTGTGAAAGGGAAGCAATGACCCTTTGGAATTTGGTGCTTTACTTTTGTATTACCCCGAGGGCTGCATGTGAGAGTCTGTTTCCTGTGCTAATGTTTCTGTACAGTTTACTTACCAGTAAAATGAATGGCTCCTTTGCTGTCTCAGTGCTCTGGAGGTACAAAAGTGCAGAGAATGCCCTGTTTGTGAGATTTTGTGTAGGCATTTTGTGTAAGCACCAAGAAAGAGGTGCTTAAAGGATATAAGATGGTCCTTATGAAAGATAACTTATTGAGAAACCTCATACTGCCCTGTACTTATCTGCTAAACAAGTATTACCCACAACAGTCCCTGGCTGCATTAATTTTCCTTGGCCCTTAGAACTATAGCGCAACTCCATCCTGTGGCAAGAGGAGTTGAAGCCACAGTGTGATAGTTATAATCCTGTTTGATGAAGAGTTTCCACCTCTGCACCGTTGCTGCTAGCGTACTGGGCAGCACACAGATAAACCCCTTCTGAAGCAGGGGAGGAGAACAGGGGAGTGTTTGTGCGTCTACTGAATGATTACTATAAAACAAGATAGCCAAAAGAATGTTCTTTTGTAGAAATGAGGGAGGAAGGAAGAGTTCATTTAGCTTGCACTTTTGCCGCTATAGGAAATAAACCAGGTGTGTTTTGCAAAGGAGGTGAACAAAACAGGAGATAGTGCTATTAATGCAATACAAAATGTCTATTAAACAACAAAGAGCAAGCTAATATACTATGTGTTGTTCAACACCCCATCTAATTTTTCCTCACCCAAGTAGAGATGTATTGTAGATTTTACAGGTCAAATGAATACCTACAGACAACTGGGAAAATAAAAATCAAAATTTCATCACATGTATCCTTACCATTTAGACCATACTGACATTGTCAGAGGACTAAACTGGTTTTGCCATGGATTTTTATTTGAAGACAAAAGTCCATTTTTCATATATAACAAAGAAAGGGGAAAAGATTACACAAGCAGGACTTGAAGAACAGAGTGTGATTGTAGTTGCCCTAAATCAAAACACATTAACTAGCATATGTGGTAAGAATGACAGCCAAAAAGTAACATACAAGAGCTCCAGAGATCTTGTAAATCATGAGACGTTGGTAGAATTAGCCTATAATATTTCAAAACTTTGGGGTTTTTTAATCACCCACTGCACATATTTCTCCATTGCTATCTCTGAAGCTGTTTTTTCATGTGCTGCTTTGGTGACCTATGCCTTTTGTCTCTTCACTTCTGAAGCTAAAGCAAAGATAATGCCATTAAAAGTCAGTTCTAAATCTAGCCATTGACATAAGTAATTTATATTCCTATATTCCAGATGAATTGCATAATTATTTTGTGGGGAAAAAAAGAAGTAGGAATGAGGCAAGAACAGACAGTGAGATTTCAGTTTGTTCTCTCTTTGAGTTGTCATAGCAAAAAATAAACATAACTAAAAGAAATCAGAAAGTAGTCCTTCTCTCTTTTATTGATCCAGTACCCCAGTTTGGAGGATAAGAGACTGAGTATGAGAAGGACATACATTTTGAATTGGGGACATTAATTCATGCAGTAGCCACTGTGCAATGCATAGTCATTCTCTGGTAGCTGTGGGAAATCGGAATGGTAACACCAAATATCCCATACAGAGACAAGACAGTCTGAGAAAAATCATGTAAGGAATCTCGAAAAGATATGATTATTTGGAATAAGTCCCCTTTAAATAATAAGTTCCCTCTAAAAGAATTAGGAAGGAGCACTTGCTGGATATTAAGTCTTGGATGAGAAATGATTGGAGTCAAACCTAAGTACATCATGGAAAGCAGGGAAGCGTCTTTGGAAAAATAATCTCCTTGTCATCATACATGACATCACAATTGTGTGGCCAGTTCAGGCCATTATCAGTGGTATCAGTAAAGACCTTACAGAATCACAGAATCATATATAGCTTGTAGTTTACCAGAGCAGGTATCTAGATAACTTTTTCTTACCACAACATCTTGGCCATTTATTTAAAATTCTATAAATTTCTCTTTTGAAAGAAAATGAAGGAGAGAGTTGCCTTCAAATGCATGTGGTTTCACTGATTCTTCTATTGATATATAGATATTAGATCATGTTTGCTTTTTAAAATAAAGGACTTTTACATATAAATGTAAAATAAGAAAATAATTAAATGACAATATAAGAAGCTATCAAAGGCATATTCAAATTAAGACATTCAATTGTACACTTTGAATATTGAAAAAATATAGATGTAATATTGAAATATGCTACATTGGTTTATGGTGCTGGTCTGGTTTATATTCTGCAATAAAGCACATAGCTGTAGAATTGTCAAGCATCTCTAGAATTTTCTGGACCATGTCCATCATAACATTTATGAGATTTATCAACTTCCATTTGACCAGTTTGCAAAGCAGTATAATAATTACAACTATCTAGATTAAAGAAAATCAGTGCTGCCCTGAATAAATTCTTGTGCATATCATCACATTTATAGACTTGAGTTTATAGCATTAATACTCTCACTTAACCAAAGGTCACTGGACACAAATCTCTTTTCAGTTATTGTCTTAGGATGTATCCTTTGTGTGAGTTCCAGAAAGAAAATGCATTAGCCAACCATGAGCATGAACATGGGACCGAAATGTAGGCAAAGAGAGCTGACTTTATTTTTTTTTTCTTTAACCTACTGTTCCCATTTGTCAGAAATCTTGCAAGCTCTAACATGCTACTTGGATTTCTTAGCAGTCTGTCACTATATGAGGGACAGAGTTCTGGCATTTGGAGTTTTATTTTTTTGGTAACAGCTTTCCACAAATTATTTCTGTGTACGTTAAAGTCAAATTAAGTGTCCACTGATGCAACATTGTACTAGCACTGCTGGGCTGCACTTAACAAGAGTTCACATAGTGGGAAGCTAGTCTGAGAGGCTTGCTGGGGTGCCCATTTGCTGTAAGAAAATGCAATTTTATCATGAGTGTATTTTGCATTGGAGGGATTGTTGTTAAGCATGCTGGGAGGGTAAAGCTTCTGCATGTGCTTGTAAGCATGAGTGTATTTAGTATTTGGAGAGAGGACATTGAAAAGCAGCAGTGGTAAATCATCTTCAGTCTTTAGGCTTGAAGAAAGGACAAACAGACAGCTGACTGATGGAGAGATGCTGGTAGCATCACTCCTACAACAAACCTTGAGAGACCTCTAGCCAGGGAGGGCACAGTACTGCCAGAAGCTGAAGAAATGCAGGTGAGCAAGTTCACCCCAAAGGCAAAGGCAGGCCTGAATAGTTAGCACTATGCCAATGGGTCCTCAGCAACACCATCAGGCCTAGAGGAACAGAACAGATTGCTGCAAAATAAACTACTTGAATAGACTCGGGTGAGAAAAAGGAAAAAAAGAAAAAAAGAAAAAAAAAGTCATGCCAGCTTTTGAGCTTGGCAGCAAAACCAGCTCCACTAAGGTTAGGTCAGCTGAGTTATTTACCAAGGGAAGCTTCAAATATATGGTAGTGTAGGGCTTAATAGCATAACACTAGCAGGTCATATTATTTCATTTTAATTAATGCTAAAAGTAAACAAAAAGGCTCCTTTTCCAGACCTTTCCTGTTGAATATGTAATGTGTTATGTCTCTATGGGGGGGACTGCAAACTTCCTCTCTTTTGGCTTAAATCATCCTGGGAAGTTTCATTAAATTAACAACTACTAGTAAAAGTTAAATTATTTATTTTAGAGTGTCATTCAACTTGATTATAGTGTTTATTTAAATGTTCCTGCTAACAGTTTATTCCCTATGAGCCATATAGCAATACCTATACTCAGAGGACAAACACTGGATTATCATTCTCTAGGTTTTGTAGTACAAACTCATAGGAAACTCTTGAGATTATTTTTGGTATATGAAATAATATTAATAAATGACAGGTATACAGTCATTCTTTTTTAAGGGTCTGGTCTCCATTTAATAGCATACAAATGCATCATTTGATTAAAGGCTCTCTGCAGCGATTGCTTTCTGCTCATTGTTTATGTAATTAGATGTGAATGACCCCAAGTTATACTACAGCAACAACAAGAGCACAGGAGCAGGAACTACAGATAGATGTTGTTTTAGGAAAAGCTGAACCCTACAAATTGCATGAGCATAACAGCCTTATTTCTCTAGACAAGCATATGATAGAGATTGTTAGACCCTCCTGCTAAAGCGAATCAGACCAGTTATCAGAATTGAGGTCCAAGTGGTCTGGCCCACCCTTACCTGATGAAGTCCTCTCTGGTGGATTGCCCATTCACAGCACTACAGGCCAGAACTGTTCAAGTCCCTCTTCAAAAAAGGAATTAACGTTTTTCTTCATTGTAGAAAAAGCTGAATGGGAAAACATGAGATTGGGCAGAATTGTTCCTATGCGACTGCTGAGAGCTGAGCAAAAGTAGGTTTGTCATGCTTCTTCAGGCAGAAAGCCCTCTGAACCCAGAAGAGCCTTAGAGCAGGAGTAAGAAATGCAAGATTAGGTCTTTAGGAAAGAAGGATTTGCCAAGTCCTAAAAAGCAGTAAGAGAGGAATAAGCAGTATTTCCCCTCAGGTAACTGCTAGACTATCTGAGGAAGCTCCACAGGGTGCTCAATCTTTGGATACAATGTCAAATCCAGGAGAGAGAAAATGGGCCTAAATTCACCTTTAGAAACCTTGATCAGGCTTGAGAAGGAAAAGTAGCATGCCAGTGGCTCTGTTTCTTCAGCATGTATCACAGACATAAAAAATTCATGCTCAAGATTAAGAAATGACAAAAATGACCAAATTACTTTCAGAAATAGCAGTTGCTTTGGTGGAATGAATTTTTGCTCCTGTGCACAACTTTTTAGCAGAACTGTGAGACTGTATATTACTCTATTACCAATAACCAGCTATAAAGGCAGCAGTTTTGCTGGTGTTTGAAACAGTGAGACAGTAACGTGTGGGCTATGCTACATTTATTAATATCAGTCTGAGCGTGACTCAGTTCGTGTGGAACCTCTCTCTACAGACTGTTGTTACTGCTGTATTCAGAGGTAACGTTTCTGCATTATCCTGGATATTCAGCTGGATGGTTTTAGTACGTGTGTAGGTACCAGCACAAATAAACTCAGTACATATGTACTCAGAGACTTCACAGAATTGAAACCTCAGGAGGGATGGCACATTCTGCTTATCTGTGTTTATCACTGAGACTTGTCCTTTCAGAGTTTTCTTTAGGTAACAAAGATAGTGATTATGTTTTTGCATTTTTCCTCTGCAAATTCAATCCTGACTCCATATATCTGCAATGTCATATAATAAGGATACATACATATATCTTTAAAAAACCCACAACACATTGCTGTTACTCACATGCCTCAGAACAATGAGAGAGACCCATTTCAGTACTTTTGCAGCATCTTTTGTGTTGCTGCTTTCCTGAAATAAAGAGTTGCACTTAGAGTGAACTTCTACGCGATGGGTGATTACAGCTACTGCTGTTAAACTGTTATTAGAGACTCCCTGATGACAGGGAAAGCATGCCTGTTATCAGGATATTCCTCCTGGCATGATATGTTTTGGAATATGTAAACACACAATGAACAAGATAAAAGTACATAACCAGATTATCTTCATTAGCATTTATCCTCTACAAGAGCTTTGACTATAAGATACTATTTATGCTACTTGGCTTAGTTGTATCACTGTGAAAGTACCGGTACTGTGCTTAGCACTTCAGATTAAATGCATAGCAAGGCAACCATCATTTGTAGTCTAGTCCCTCCTCCCTTTTTTCCAGTATAAGCTCAGGATTTTTTCTTTCATTACTGTAAGACAGCAAGACACTGTAGCTTTTGGCAGGTATTACTCATGCAGGTCTTGAACAAAGGAGGAAGAGATGACCTGCAAATCCACCTCACTGAGTTTTGTACGCTTCCACAGGGAATAATCTTTCACTCTTCCTGTTAAGACTCCATTTATATTTTCATTAAGCTATACAAATGTTTTCATGGCTTAAAAATAATTCCTTTTTAATAAAGAAAATACTGGATAAACAGTGGTCATTCTTTATGACGTGATTACAGAGAAAAAGTATGGAGAATACAGCAGGTGGTCTGGTTCAAATGGGGTGGACAGATACGTATTAGTCTCTGTCTTTTTTTCACAGAGATGGAAGCCATTACATATTCTATTCTTAGTGGTTTGTGCATCTTGATCAGATGCTTGACCTGACACTGCAGATGGGCAGTGCAGAGCAGATCACCCAAAGGATATATAGACGTCCAAACCAGGCTTCATCTTAAGGGAAAAAAGGGTTATAGATCACATCTGAGGCATGAGGCAACATGTGCTTTCTTCCTACCAATAAATCCCAAATCAGATGCACAAAAACTTGTAAGAGATGGAGAGTATGATGAATCCCAGCTGCACTTACCAGCATTAATTTTTCCTTTGGTCAGTTTTCCATTTAGAATCTGGGTTGGCCATCTCCCCAGCAGCTAATCCTTCTCTAGAGGCGGGGGGGGGAAGAGGGAGGGGAGTCAACAATTCCACAGTCTAATATTCTGCAACTATAAAAATGGTTTTTTTGGTTTTTTGGTTTTGTCTTTTTCAAATAACCAGGCAAACAGTAAAGCATTGTTTAAAACAATAAGTAAATGGAGACTTTTCTAGTTTCATTGTCCTCTTTTAGGAACAACAGTAAACAGGCATAAGCAGACTCTCCTTTTTAAGTATTCATCTCTTTTGCCTTATCAGTTTCAGCTTTGCTGTTGTTCAGGACACTAGCACTTTCAGACTGAAAACAAGATTTCACCTTGTATCAACAATATTGACGGGTTCAGTTTTGATTTTTCCTGTAAGGTATACAGAGCATCAGTATTTGTGTATGGGCAGCTGTTTCAGTATAGCTCATGCTTAATCTGTTTGTTTATAACTATGCTATTGAACTAACTGAAGATGAATTCTACAATATCAGTTCTGATGATTATAATCAAATAAGCTTTGTTTCAGCAAGGCCATAGTGGCATTGTCTGTTAAAAGTTTAAAGATTTCTTTGGAGACTTCTAGGGGGGAGATAGTTCAAATAAGTTAAAATAAACCAGAGCAGGCACCATTCAGACACCGATATTATCAGCAGCTCTTACTTGGAAAGGGAGGACGCCCTCTGGTCTTTTATGGACTTGCACAAGCAACATTCCCATCTGGTATTGCGCCCAGGTTGTAAAGCTGCAGCACAAAGCATCAGCTAATCAGAGCCTGGTGAAACAAAACCGTCTGCTTCAAACTGCATGTTTTTGCAGGCAGAGCACGGACCTGTATCCTGTAATCTATTATGATAAGTGTAATAGTTTAAAACCTGGGCTAGAAAAGCTGATACCCCCTCCACCTTGCAGCGAGGCACAGAGCAGAATGCAGCACACGGCTGTGTGCCGAGGCGCTATGCACTGGGGCTGAAGGACATGGGGCAAAGGGAGCAAGGGATGCTCTGCAGCCAGGAGGTGGGTCACTAGTATGGCAAGTGGCAAATTAATCAGAAGCATTTTTTTCCCCCAAAGACTTCATAAATTGCAGTAAATCTTCCACACCGGCAGAGTCTCTTCTATCAGGAGTTTTGGTTTGGGTTTTTTTTAGAGGTTTTGGTTTTTTTTGGTTTTGGGGGGATTGTTTGGTTGGTTTGCTTAAGAACGTTAATTAGTCACAGGATAAGCTGCACTTTAAACTCCCTTATGCCCCTATCAAGCCCTCATGTTGCAGCAGGTTTGACATCCTTTGTTTTCTTTAGTGATAGTCACGTCATCGTCCTACTGTTCCAGCACCTTCTCCCCCACCCCACTTCCCTTGACCTCTTATTTACACATACACTGTTCAGGGTTATCCTACCCCTCTAGTCCTTGCACTGTGTCAGTGTACTCAAAGCATTTCAAGCAAAGAAAGCTAAGTAGTATTGTCAGGTTTTTTGCTTTTAAAAAACAAGACAAAGGCACACAACAACAGCAAATTGCAATTTTGCTTCCAATCAGTCCCCCTCTGTGGGACAAGGTGGGCTATTTTGGGTGTATCTAATAGCATGCTGGAGGATGGTGAAGAGAACCATACGCTCTGCAGAGATCCTAGTGTAATTCTGCAGGGATACGGTGCTGGAGCTGCCAGCCCCATCCTCTTCTTCTGGATGTGGCACAGCTGGGGAGCCCACTTGGTCTGCAGCAGCTTGACACCTTCTGCAGCTGCAGCCTGTTGGGTTTTTGACAGTTCATTCACCTTGACCTGGTTTAGCAGAAATACTTTTTTTCCCCCCCCATTTTCTTTCAGCCTCATATTAAGCTACAGAGAAATGCCATCTTGGAGTTTCACAGCACCTTTGGAGCAGCTATCCTTGGGGTCCTGATTGCTTGCTTTCTCATGGAATTTTGTACATCCCCAGAGCATAGGCATGGTTATTTTTCATGCCATTCTTAATATATTAGAGTCAAAAATAGAATTACCCTATGCAAAAGGCAAGGGCATTGTATCTCTGGAGAAAGTGCAGTGTACTGCAGCAAGAATCAACTCAAGGCACAAAAATAAACCCTAGGAATTTTCTTCTTGAGGGGCTAAGAGGGGGGGGCGGGGCTAAGTGAAGAAGAGAAGAAATTGGTGAATCAGTACCCAGTAGCCTGTTTCTTAGTTGTGTTTTATCCGTTTAAAGCACATATATTGCACAGAGGCCTTTTTTAATATTCAGGGCTGATATTGCCAGGCCTTGCTTTACTAACTGCATATTATTATATTCCAACTGGGAATGACTGGCTCCTGCATGCTAAAGAGACTTCTGTGGAAAGAGTAGAAAGCATTTGAGCTACAGAAGCACAGGGAAATCTGTACCTCCTGTGAACCAGGACTGATGACTGTGGAAATTGCCAAGCCCACAAAAACACAAATGCCTCCATAGCCCTCATCTTTCCCCCACCCTACCAGGGGAGGCTACAAAAGAATGCACAGAAAAGCTTCTGCATCCTGATCAAGAATTCACGTCATCCATGAAACAGGACTTAAATCCCCCAAGATCTTTGCAAGTGTCACAGTGTTCAAATATTCAAATATCAGGAAAAGGTTCTAGCCCCTGTCTACACCAGGAAAACACAGCCAGAGGTTGAACAAGATTTGCTTCTGGGCCAGTGCAAGTGAATACCAAAGCACAGATATAACAGGTGGAAAGCACCTACCATATAGTTGCACACTGTCTGTCCTGGCTCNGGGGGGGGGGGGAGTGGTGTTTGTTTTAAAGAGGCAAGTGAAGAGACTGAGTCGTTACTACGTTCCTGGAGTAAGAAAGATCATATGTACAGAAAACAGAAAGCCTCAAATGAGGTGATTCTACCTGCTGGCTTCCAGGCTGGATTTTCTATTATACAGTGCTTGCAATCTCTTCAAGAGTTTGCTCAAAACCGAATCTACCAGTTTGGAAATTGATCATAAAGTAACACTGGAAGCAAGTTCTACAGACCATCTGCAAAGAGAAGTTGCTACAGTAATCATATCTGGATAAAAACAGGATAGCTGCAGGATCTTGAAAGGTTTCTCATGGCTTTTAAGAGTCTCAGTGGCAAACAACACTTTGGCAAGAAAAGTCTTTCTTTTCCAGATAATTGTTACCTTTCTGTGGAAGGCTGTGGTGTCTGAGTCCTTTTAAAGAAGCCTTTGAGGCTTTTTTCCTTAACAAGATAATTGGTTTACCATTCATTATATGTCTGATGCTCCTCAAGAGACTGTCCCATCTAAGCAATAAACAGTTCCTCAGTATATATCAAAGAACACATTACTGTCTTCTTGTGAATATTCCATGGTCAGACATTAAAACAAGCATAATTTTCCTATAAAAATAATAATTGTCTAATTACATATTTTTCCTACATAGTCACCGTGATCCTCTTAAAAGCACTGCATTTAAAAATAAAGTAACACATAAGAAATGTGGTAATTGTGGAGAAGACAAAGGAGATTAAACACAAAATGTTTCAGAGACTGAAGTTAAACTTTTCAGTAGTTATTGCCCAGGATTTGCTATATAGCATATACTGGGGGGGGAGGGGGGAAGAAAAAAAAGAAAGGCAACAAACAAACAAAGGAACACCACTGACAGTTTGAAGGCAAAAAAATTCTAACCAATTCAAAGTGTCCCCTGTTGCCACCAAAGTGCTCTCTGAGGGTTTTGTGAGCTATCCATGCTTACCTCAGATCCTGCTGTAGCGTTTTGGAGATGTCGGCATGCCCGTCCACTCTAAAAGGCGTTTTTAACCAAAGCTAGCATTTAAAGAAAAACTCACTAATACAATCATAAATATGTGTCTCAACAGACAGGAACAAGATCAATAGTTCACTGCAACAATGTAATAGTTGCTGTTACATAGTAACCAAGCCTCCTGCATCCCCATTCCCTAAAGATCAGCCCAGGCAATGCCTTGGTCTGTTATGGCTCTTCTCTCAGTGTTCAAGTGTTTTGTCTTGCAGTGTCAGGCAGAGTTAAAACAGCATTTTCTGGGGTGGGGAAGTTCAGTCTTTTCAAGGTATTCTGCACTCACTATCAACATAATGAGCTGACATTGAAAGGCTTTAAACCTGTTTATAAAATACAGTGATCAGTTTACCAAAACCTCTTTTAGTTGTATAGTAAATATAGCTTTAAAATGCAAACACCATCATAATTTACAATCGCTCCTGGCAAACAGACTTAACTAGTTTCTGTAACACCTGAGCTCTTTCAGATAAGAGCAAAGCTTTGTTGGTACCTTGCAGTGCTGTGTAAGCAAGCCCTGCGTTGTTTACACTCACCACCAACTGCCAAAAGTTAACCAGATGTGTTTGCTGCCTTGGCAGAGCTTCCCTGCACACTACAAAATGGGAGGTGCAAAGTTTACACTGAACATTTGAAAGTCACTCTTCAAAGGCACCATTCCCTGTGCTGCATGAGGGAACATCATTTAGGTTTTGGTTCTGATGTATGCCAGCAGATTTTAAAAATTAAGAGCTTTATTAGCCACTTCCAGAGAGGTGATTTTGCTGCTTGCATGTGCCAAGCTCACACTTAGCAGGCTAGAGTTGAGGGCTGGGTCATTAGCAAAGCTGGTGCTGCCGTTTGATTTGTGGTGCAGGGACACAATGCATGGAGATGATCCTCACTGAGCCTTTTTGTCAGGGAGTGGTTTCCTCTCTCACAAGCTGGACATGAGTTTTCAGGATATAACCAAGTGTAAAGTGTCATTTGTAGCATCAAATAGCAGCCATATAAATCACAGTATCATGTCAGCTGTGCCATATAATCAAGGGGGCTCTTATGAAGGTTTCCCCACTGTGGGCCAGTTTCAGCCACAGAACAGTGCTCTTATCCAGACACCACTTGCCAGCTACCACTTTTAGACACAGGAGAAGAATACAGCAGTGTAGTTCAGTTCCCAGCCAACTCCTGGGGGTAGCAGGAGAAAAAGCTTGGCCAGCCCCTTTCTTGGCAACTTCAGCAGAGCTCATGGAAACTGCAGCTAAGCTCCTCTCCCCCAGCTAACATCTCTGGAGGCATTACTGAGACGAGGACAAACGTTTAACTGCTCATTCTGCATTGCTCCTCTTCCCTTTACAGAAGGGGCTCCCCAGCCTACCACCACCTCTGCCAGGTATTGGAAGGCACACTCCAGTACGTAGAATCAATATATTATTAGTAAAGTAAATGCCAAATACAAACCAGCTGCTGAAATAAGACTATCATTAGGAATCCCCAGTCGCTAGATTCCCAGACAGTACATTTGCAGCATGACTGCTGCTCATATAAAGCACTGAAGAAAAAACAGTCTTTTTTCCATTCAGTCATGTTCCCTCTGTACAGGGCTGTTGCTGCCATTTTCAGCACATCCAAGTTTTGCCTTCAGATGTTTGAATACCACACATTCTCCCAGGATCATACAATTCTCAGTCTGTAATCTCCTGTTCCACTACAGAAATGAGCAACTCTTTTATGCTCACAGTAACAATTTAGAAGTGTTAAAAGTTTGAGCACCAGGCCCCTGGTGCTTACACATGTTTAAATTAGCCCTCCCTGAAAACTGATATATTCCATCTGGTCCATTTGATTTCTTGGCTTAAAGTTACTGGAAACACTGAATGTTTCTTCTGCAGTGAGCCTATAGCTGTCCAAGACTAATACAGAGACTTAGAGCTAGCTCCCTGGCGGCTCTGTACTAAAATACTATGGGAGAAGTGCTTTTAGTGCACTTTTTTTCCTGTCTGCTTTTAGAACTACTTTGAAATCCTGAGTTCTGTGGTTCACTTTTATAACCAATCTTATAGCATGTAAGTGATACTTAAAGGATAAATAAAATGCACAGCTTTGCAGTTCATTACCTCTAAATGTTTTGCCTGAATGCTGCAGATTAAGCAACTAGATTATTTTGCTGTTTGCTTTTCTACATTCTCCTTTCCAAATTTGCACTAGCTCTTTCTTGTCCTTACAGCTTTATGTAACAGCTGAGTAAAAATCCCTGCTCCTATTTTCCTGAAAGGTTATTTATGCTTTCTTAAATATTTACACCAAGAAAAAGAGACATTACAGGTAACTCCAGGTTAAGATGAAGCAAGCTGCCAGCCATGTAAATTAGCAACACCAGCCACAACACTGGATTAACCGTTTAGATGTCCATTGCTTACATAACCCTCTGCAAGAGCTTTATGATACAGCTGCCTTATTCCTTCACACTGGCATTCCAGGCTCAGGGGCAGGTATGTCACTAGGTTAAAATACAGATGCATTCAAACTGGGTCACACAAATCATTAAAACAGCACATTCCTACAACAGCTTTCAGAATGCAGCTATCTCATCCTGTTACAGACTCTGAGAGCACGCCTGTCCCTCGGCATAGTTCCTCTCCCACAAGCCTGTGCAACTGCTAGCAGCTGGAGGGATGCCCTCACTTCCAGCAGCATTGCTGACTCCTTAAAGCCTGACTTTTGCTGCAGAGGATGCACCACATTTGAAAATTGAAGATTCAGGGGTATTAAAAATATTTCAGCCTCTTCATCATCTTTCTTCTATGTATTTCCCTCTTGCTCAGTTAAGATTCAGCCCTTTGCTTACTTACAGTACAGCTGGAGCACAGATGCAGGAACCTTTTCTGACTCTCATCCCTTCCCATTCCTGCGAGGCTTGAGGAGCACACTGCAGCCCTACAGCTTCCTCCTGTTTTTAGCTCAGTCCTTTAACTTACAACTCAACTCCCCCTCTCAAGGATAGTCTCAAACTTACTCAGTGCCACCCCCCCTGGCTTGAAAACCCAGCCCACCAGCAACTGCTGGCAGCTGGGGTTATACTCATAGTATGGGTGGGAGATGAGGCACACAGCTCCAGGTGTGATTCACTTTAGCCCAGGTGAAGGCAATGGTTGAGGTAACTGATTCAACTAGTCCATGCTGCAGCAGGCACTACAGTCACAACTTCCAGTGTCAGATGTAACTCTATATGTGTGATAAAACCAAAGAAATTGGTTTGTGTCCCTTCTGTCCCAGGAAACCTGCTAATACAATTAAAAATGCACTGGATGAACTTCACGGAAACTCTTCAGTTTAACTCCTGCTCTCTCAATTTTTTACCCGTGAAGCAGCACTCCCTCCAAAGCTTGCTTCAACATGTCTTTCAACCATTCGCCAGGGGAGAAAATATCCTGGCTGCAAAACTTTATTAAGGCTTTGACTAAGAAGTGGGTAACTTCTTTTAATTAATGTGCTTGGGGGAATTGTTTCCATGTCCGCATAGTTGCTTTCAGAAAATGTCCACCATGCTCTCTCCTGGGCATAGTGGGAGCATGTTCTGGTTCACTGGTTCTGCCATATGTTTTGTACAGAGTGGCTGAATGGATATTTACATGAAAATAGTATTGCTGAGCATTTAGTTCTAGCTATTCTGTACTTGGTACAGCCATCTGGAATCAAAATTTTTGCAAATATTACAGATGCTCTTGTATTTTAGTCTCAAAAACTCTTAAAATACAAAACTCTTACATCCCCTCTCTAGAGCTGCCAAACTTTTTCCATATTTCTGTTATTAAGCAACTCTGTTATTAAGCAATCCTGTTATTAAGTTTAGTGGATGTGAGACATCTTTGTCATGTTCAGCACTGTGTGCCAGAAGCTGGGCTGTCCCTGGTGGGGAGCGGTGTAGCATCCTGACCGCAGGACTGCCCAGGCACAGGGAGCCTCTCCCCTTCATCCCGCCTTCAGCTGGGCCTCCGCCAGTCCCTCTTCGGGTATCACAGCTGTGGAAATACAGCTCTGAAGAGCTGCACTTTTTGAAGGATGGAAGATTGTTATGGGATCAATTCCATCGCAAGGGGCTTTTTTAATAGCTTTTATCATACATAGCTCTCTAGATGACAGTGAGAGAGAGGGAGAGAGCAGATCTGAAGGCAGAACTGGTCCTTACTTAGTAAAAACTAAGATGGGAGATCTTCTATAATGGAATTATTAGATCATTACCCAGCAAAGCAGTATGCTCAGAGGTTGGTTTTTCATTTTTGGCTTTGGTGTAATGTTCATGAAAGCTAATAGCATCTGTAATGTTGTTGCTGATTTGTTTTGCTGTATGAAAAAAAGCAGAAAATAGAATTGCTGTATGTAGGAGGCAAAGATGTAGTTTGTGTAATGAGCAATGTGCTGCAGTAAGAGACTGCCACAGTAATCCTGCAGTGCCCATGAAAGCCTGAATTTAATCACATGGCTAACCACTTGTGATCTTTGAAAGGCAAGGTGTCACCTTGGTGTCTGAGCACTACAGGATTTTGGGGGCAGGAATGCAAACAATCCAAACAGTCTCTCTCACTCCTTCCAGCATACACTGCTGTAAAACTGCGCACACCCTGAATTTAAGCTAAGCTGAGCATAGCCCTTTGCAAACAGATGCTATGCCATTGTCTAGGCTGCACAAATGGGCTGATGACTGTTGTCTACCTCCTCCTCTTCACACACACATTTTCTGACCCCACCAGCAGGCACTTGGGCAGCAGGAGACCATGGGCTAAGGCTCTGGAGAGCACCGGTGTCCAGGTTGGCAGCTTGCTAGTGCAGCTGTGCTGCAGCAGTTGTCCTCCTCTCTGAGCTTCTCAG
This sequence comes from Eurystomus gularis, assembly GCA_013400335.1. Classification (NCBI taxonomy): domain Eukaryota; kingdom Metazoa; phylum Chordata; class Aves; order Coraciiformes; family Coraciidae; genus Eurystomus; species Eurystomus gularis. Next base: position 17,823 of record VZZY01019066.1, on the reverse strand, counting down.
CAGTTCCCTGACATGGTAGAGGGAGCGTGGCAGCAGGCTGAAGCTTCCACATTTAACATAGAGCACTGCAGCATGCTACAGAGTCACAAGCTTGTCCTGTGTCCCCAGCAAGCACTGCTCTTCCCAACTGGGAAGTCGCCTGCTTGGTACAGATGACTGGGAGAGTTTCAGGATAAACCACAGTGGTGAAACTAATTACCAGCTATTGCAGATTTTACAATACACAGAGCAGCACAAATCATGGAATGGAATGTGAGAAAGAAGTGTGCACAAAATATTTGGATCTGCCTAGTTTCTGAAGGCTCTGAGCTCTCATGGCTGGTGCAGCTTAGGTGCTAGAGATGCCCTGGTGAGATGGACTGGAGAGACAGGAACACGGAGTGGTGAAGGGGGGCACAGCACGGATAGGAAGCATGAAATTGAGGTCCTGGTTTGAGCAGAGGAAGCTGGCTTTGCTTCGAGCTGCAGAATTGCAACAGCTCTGCAAAGGTCTCCCTGCAGTGGAGCTGAGCACGGGTAGAAGCCCACTGCGCTCTCACCTGGAAAAAATGACATGGAGACTGAAGTGTCATGAACATTAGTAAAATTAATATTCTAAAAACCTGCTGTAATTATCTTCAGTTTTTGATCAAAACAGATATTGAACAACTACATTCACTTGATTAATAGCAAACACTTACTACAGAAACAGACACTAGTATTAATCTTCCATTTTACTGTGTCAAATGCACATAATTATTCATCAAGGATACTATTTATATACCCACATACTGCTAAGTGAAAGAACGCTTTCATCCTGGTTTTATCATTTCTAGATTAAATCACAGTTTTTCTATTTCCTCCAGTCAGCAGCTCAGCCCCACAATTTTCTCTCCAAATGACAGGCAATCCTTTTAAGCACATTGAATTATTTTTTCCAGGTGGTGGTTCAGCTGAAATTAAATGTTACTCTTTCATATTGCTCAGCAGTACAGCTGTAGCACACAAAGAAGGATGACAACTTCAATGTTCTAGCTTACTTGAAAAAACAGGATTTAAACAGAAGACTGTTTAAACTCAGTGTTACTTATTTGAAGTGAGCACTGCCCCGCAGCACGCCCTTTTCCTCACACAAGGATGTAGGGAGCACAGGGAAGAAGGAGAGGCTGCGTTGAACCCGCAGCAGTGAGCAAGGCCACGGATCTAACAGCACAAGAAACACTGACAGATGACAACTGCACAGCCAAGCGACAGCATTCATGTGCTGAAGGCTGGAAAGGGCCTCTGGAGCTCACCCAGCCAGCCTAAGGCCCACTCAGGCTCCAAAATCAAATCTGCACTGGAAGCTTTGATTTTTATTGTTATCTTTAATCTCCTAGAGGTTTGATTTCCCAGCAGGCAGTGAACTACACTGTTACCTCCACCTGCCTTGTACCAGCCGAGGCTCTGGTGTCCTGGTGAGCAAAGTGAGGTCCCCAGCTGGCAGGGAAAGACAGGCATCTCCTTCATGGAAACAAATACCAAGAGGAGATGTGAGGGGAAGGTGTCTCGTACCAAAGAGGCCCCTCTGCCAGCAGTTGGCACTCACCTCACTGGCTGTAAGCCTGAATATATATGCAGACTCATCAGCATTTGCCTTTTGATACAACAGAGGCTTCACTACCCTAGTGTTAAACTGGATAATTATTTAATATGAAATCATTGTTTCCTTTACTTTGTCTATAAAGGGTTAGTTAAAAAACAACGTTTATGTGAAAAACCAAGGAAGGTATATTAATCTCTACCAATAATTATAGAAGTTCATTGGACAAAGTCCAGCAGGAGTAACCACATGCTCAGGTGCTATGCTGAGTGAAATCTGCACAGATGGGTAGAAAACAAAAAATCCAAGGTACTTCTTTAATGAACGTAGAGCAAATAGCTTGGGTATTTTCATCTGGCAGGAACCACGTGCACTGAAGCACCAACGTTTTACAAAAATCACATTCTATAACTCTGCAAGTTGGTAACAAATAGGAGAGGCATCATTACTAGAAACTAAAGCAAAATAGAGCAATGTTTATCAGTCTGCATTACTAGCCCTTATCTGAGACACTGCTTAGTGTAACAGTGGAATAACAGTGCCTCCCACTGACCGAAAATATAACTCTTTGAGGTTCGCCTATTTATTTGTCGGTATCTCATATTGCTTATCTCTGATAGCTTATGTATTATTTAGAACACAGCATCTCAAAAGATCTCTATGCCAAGAAAGCTTTAATATTGAAGTTCAAAATTAAAGGACTAGCAAAGAAACAGCACAGATATCCCCTGCCAGAATCTTCTGTTCTTAATTTGTAAGCAAAAAACCTTAATGACAGCAAGATCTGAAGCATGGATGTCTGAGATCTCATGAACACCTGGAAATAGTGTTAGAAGTGTTCCTGTTTTTGCAGTCTTGACTATATGTAATGGTCAGTGATACACACAATGTCAGTTAAGCACATAGATACTACTTTTCTTAATTGATCATGAAAATTATTCACCAAATACAATTAACATTTTCCCTCTTCTCTGCTATCCCAAAACAGGTCCAGATTATTTCAGTTCCAAGAATCTTGCACTGCAAGCCCAGAAAAAGATCCTGAGTAAAATGGCAACCAAAACCATGGCTAACATGTTAATTGATGACACAAGCAGTGAAATCTTCGACGAGCTGTACAAAGTAACAAAGGAACACACAAGAAACAAAAAGGAAGCCCATAAAATTATGAAAGACCTGATTAAAGTGGCAATAAAAATTGGGATCCTCTATCGAAATAATCAGTTCAACCAAGAAGAGCTGGAAATCGTAGACAAGTTCAGGAAGAAGCTGAACCAAACTGCCATGACAATTGTCAGTTTCTACGAGGTAGAGTACACTTTTGACAGAAATGTTCTTGCAGAACTTCTGAATGAATGTAAAGACCTTGTGCATGAACTAGTAGACCGACACCTGACACCGAGATCCCACGGGCGCATCAACCATGTCTTCAATCACTTTGCAGATGTGGAATTTCTAACTGCTCTGTACAGTCTTGATGGGGATTGTCGGCCATACCTCAAAAAGATCTGCGATGGCATCAACAAACTACTTGATGAGAAGGTCCTTTGAAGCTACGCTGAGAAACAAGAAATCAACCAAAAACTTCTCTCTAGAACTGGCCACCCTTCATGTGTCATGGTGAGCAAGCGAGCTTCCTTCCCACCGGTCTCTTACTACAGTCTCCAGCAGGGGCCAGAAAGTGCTCACCAGGCTCGCGATGAAGTGGAAAATTTACATCAGAAAGCTATCAATTTTAATGATTTTTTGTCAGATAACTCAGTCTTCTCCAAGGAGCAGAGTGAACAAGGCTGCTGATACATATTGTTCAGAAACAGATTGCTACACACCATGATCTTATAGCTTTGTGCTCAAGGCTGAACAAGTGAAAAGAAAGTAAACTCAGATGCATGGCTATGTAAAAATAAACAGGTGAAGGCAAAAGAGCAACGCATGGAATTTACCCCCAGGCCCTTGGTGCATATGTTTTTATTATTTCCATGCTAACTGAAAAAGACAGAAAGTAGGGCTGTAACCGATTAAGCTCACTCCTTTCCAAAGGATCAGGAATCAGTATGAGAAGGCATCTCTGATTTTACATGGTATTTAAGTCTAATAGGGGAATAACAAATAATACAAACCGAGAAGTGAGAGAAAATTTAAAGAACTGCTCTCTGAAGCAATATTTTCATTAGAGTTTTGTTTTATACCTGCTAATAACCAAGAGGATGTTTCATTTTAATTTTGAAAAGCAGCTTAGTATTTCAAGCTCAAAGGTAACCAGAAAATGACATAAAGTAGCACATCATTTTCCCCCCTCTCAGGGTTTATGTATTTGACAACATCAGACGAGTTTACACTGAAGGTCATGTTGCTCTCTGTGCTTTTACTGTTTTGCCTAACAAAATGGAATATTATTTGTGAAGATTTTGAAATTGCACTTGTGAAGAGGAGCACGACTAAGACAACAGTGGAGCAACAAAGTGATGTTTACATCCCCTAAACTCAAAATATTCAGCCTAGATAAAGCTGTTTAATGTGTCCATTATATTAATTTGTGCCTACAGTAAAAAGATGTGATAAAAGAGGAACTCCACCCCCTATACTTGTAGTGCCCTCCACATATATCCTCAGCAGTCTTAGAACAGTCATAGTAACTCTGGTGAGCTTCATAAATGATTTTTTGTTCAGAATATTTTCAGTGACTTCTTTTTCCTTTCTTTAAACAAAATATACTGATGTCTTCAAACAGAAAACATTTTGCAAAGAAATACTGGTTTTGGTACAGGTTTTTTTTAGGATTAAGGGAGAAGGGGAGCAGAGCAGACACACCAGCTTGCCACTCACAGAATCTCATGGCTAGGTAGGTGCTGACTGACCCCAAGTAAAGGAAATATGTTCAGAAATCTCTCCTTTCCTTGCCCTGTACACCTTATCCTCCAGACTCGCCTCTCCACTGACACTTCAGTATCACGTACCATCTCCTGTTAGCTGACAGAGAGAAGACAATCCTGTTATCTGGAGGTAACAGCTTTCATATCACAAATTATAACATACAGAAGCATATACCTGAAAACTGACAGGGACAAAAAAATTTAAAAGTCATTCCTCTCTAAGGAAAACTTCCAGTGTTGATCACTCATTACTTTAGAATACGAAAAAAACCTATATTTCTCATTTAAACTCTTGAATACCATGATGGTAAACTGTTCAAAATGTTATTCTTCTTGTCTTTCCTTACTCTAGAATAACTTTAGTTTTATCTCTTGCAACAACAATTGTGTCTATCACACTGCATACACACCGTTATACAGCCGAGAATACACATACCCAGGTCACACAGTCACTTGGGTTGTGCTAGATGGATTTTTATCTGTTCCCAGCAGAACTCATTTTGGAGCACAGTAAAAGTGGCAGTGTAAAACATTAGCAGAGCAGTTTGTAATAACGTAAATTTTCCCCACATATTTCTCCTTTAACCATAAAAAGTAGATTTAGTAGCAATGAAGGTGGACAACCTCTTTGCAGCACAGCAACGAAACACCAACATCTGGGGTTGCCAGTTCAGCCATTTGCAGAGCCATATTCACATGCATCATTAGCTGCATTTTTTCCAAGCTTGTACTTGTCAATTGATGCTTTTGAACAGTATTTATTGTATACAACACTCCTGTCCCAGTGTACACATCAGATTTTGCGTGTTTCACTTGTAGCAAACAAATTTAAGTTCTTTTCTTAATGCCAGAAAAAGAGATTATTCAACATTCAAGATGTCCAAAGGAAAGGGATATCCTCTATCTGTGACTTTCTTTTTGTGTGTTTCAAGTATCAATATTCAGATTCTGGTATTTTAGACACACCAGCTGAACATCTGTTGTTTTATTTATAAATCTGAGTAGCCTTAAGGAAAGATAATGTTTTCAAGTGTTTCTCATTCTTGCATATCCTGTATATTCACTGTTTACTTTTGTACTTGTAGCTTGGTATGTAACAACATTGCTATAATAAGGGCAATGTCCAGGTCACCTTAAGTATATGATGTATTATCATATTTGTGGATTAAAAATGTGTGGTTGCTGCCTTTTGTTTCCTTTTGATTTTTTTATTCTATCATCCAATGTAACTGAAATTAAGCAGTAAGAGGAGGATATGCATGTAATCTGAGTTTTGTCACCTTCACCTTCTGCAGCCTTAACGCTCTTGGATGACTAGATTTTGTGAAGGCAGGAGGTAGAGGGACAGTTTAAGGGTTTAAAAGAGAAATGGACATCGGTGTTTCTGTTTTATCACACATGCAACACACAGGTGTCATAAGCAAATGAAATGTTTTACCACAAAGTTCTTAAGGACCTGAGCTAACACATGATGCTGACTCAATGTGTTTAGCAGTGCAGTTTAAGTCACCAGGCTCAGAAAAACCCTCATAAGCCACGGGGTGTGGGGAAACGGCACATGCTTCTTTCTTGCCTTGAAGTGCCAGCCTCTCCCCAGGCTCAGCCTGAGCAGTGCCTACAGGATACACAGGCAGAGCCTGTGTCAGGGCCAGAGCCATGTACCTTGCTGAGATCTGCTCTCAGCCAAGCACCTCCTTGCAGGTCTTCCATGATGTATTTATCTTAGTTAATGTGATTTAAGTTAGACAGAAAACACATACCTGACAGATTTCAAATCCGTGCCCTAAACATGGAGATGCTAGAACCTACCAGAATGTTTTAACAGCAGCAAGAGTATATTCTCCTATCCTTATTCCCAGAAATGGCAAACTTTTTTGGCAGAAAGAGCTCAGGACATGCAAGCAACTCACATGGCAATTATACTGGAAGCCATTAAAGACTGGCACAAAGAAAACTGCTAACTACCTTACAATAAAAGTTTAAAGCAATCTTCCTAAGTGGCGTTTTGAGCCACACCACTGGTAAAATATTGCTGTCAGGTTAATTTTATTAATCATATCATGGCAGGACACAATATTCTTCACTTCATCACTGCCAACTTCATTACATAAAGCTAAGGAGAAAACTGTTAGCGTTCAAGAAACTCTCAAGGGAGTGACCCCTTCTAGCATCCTAATGAAACTGTACATAGACCACAGAACAGCACATTGCACTGAATGCATAATCTCACTTGGCTTACAGAAACATTCTTACAGAAAGCCATATGAACAGCTGACCCTGAAGAGAACCAAATGGTAAAGCACAAATAGCTCTTATGACAGCAACAGAAATGCAAAAGCAAGTCTTAACTGGATGACTTAAGCAGGTCTATTTCCATTTTTACATACCTCAATGCCAGGAAAAGACAATGCACAGTCTTACCCAGACAGAAAAGACAGTATAGCTTTTTATGCTGAAAAACTACTAGTGGGACTCCATAACTACCTTTCCAGCATTGCGAAACCGTCTTGCCATGTCATTTATGAGCTACTTACAAGTACAGAAAAACCTCAAGATAGTGCCATCCATGACACAAATTTATTCTCCTGGGTCCTTACAGGATGAGAAGGGGTTGGGAATACTTAGCAGAAAGTAACATAACACAGTTGGAGATTTCGTCTGTTTAGGAAAACATGCTGCATCACACTGCCTTGTTGCACTTCCACCAACCGTCCAAAACCAAAGTATTTCTCATATTTTGGGTGAGAGAGAAGAACCTGATAAAACAGGTGAAATATGGATCCAATACAATCACTTATCTGTTGATTACAAAATGTCCAGAACCCCAAGTTGCCCATGGCCCAGAGCAACAAAACAGTGGTGTCTCCTGATACCTGGGGTTTTCGTCCAGAACACCACTGATGTGCCAGGACAGAAAGGTCAGTACATACTCTCACTGGCTTCTGTTTGCCTCTTCAAATTTCTCTGTGCTGACTGGACTATGTGCTCTCTTCCTTCTAACCTACTTCTATGCACCTATTTCACTTTCCCTGAAAACAGGTTAATCTTTCAAGATTTATTAACTCACAAGGAAAAGTAAACGGGAACACCACAGAAGATTCTCACTAAAAGTTTTTTCAATACAGAACTAGATGAAAGAATATTCCTTTGTATAATGATTTCTGCAGCTATATTTCATTTTATAGACAACTGGATGCCTAAAAACAAACCCTATAATCTGGTAGTATTCCAAACAGAGTATCAGTTAATGTGAGCTGACACATAGAAAGCTGTTCAAAAGAGCTAAAGTGTACTCCTTCACTCTTTTTGAATCTCCAACTGAGACACAGGACATTTAAATCACCAATGGATTCAAGACTTCTGCAATGTTACATTCTTCATCACAGTTCAGATGCAAAGAGAAACCATTAAAATAGAACCTAGAGCTTAATATACAGAAACACTGCTACATGTGGTAGCAAAGAATATTCAAGAAGCATCAAGCTAATTTATTTTTTAAATGAAATTGAATTTTATTAAAACTAGGAAGAAATGCAAACGTGGTGATAAATTGAGAAAAAAATATCTGCTCAGCAATCTAAAAATACTGACACAGGTACAATTCCCTCAAACTCCTTTATGTGATGTTACCATAAAGCTCTTCAAATATGCATATTAACAGCTTAACATACACTATTCATATGGTGAAAAAGGTTATAAAGAACATCACTTGAACAACAGAAGGCATTATTGTATTTTGCTGTTCTTTTTAAATGCTAGGACATTGAACATCTCATGGCTGAAATGGTTTAAATGCATAGGCCACAAACAGATACTTCTATTATAGTTCTTATGACTACAAAAGTCCAACTGCATAACACAAGTTCGATTTACCAGCAAGGAAAGAGTTTGCAGGAAATTATTCCATTTAAAATCAATTTTCATTTATAAACTGTCTTGAAGTGCCAAGTAAACATTAAAATATGCAGAACATTAAGTATATCTACAGGTTCAGTGCACTTTTAATTCCTCAGTGAGAGGGTACTGAAACAGCAATAAAAAAAAAAGGAGCCTTGCTTATATGATTAGACTTGTGATAACACAAGTGGCTTGACTTAAAAAAAAAGAAGAAACTCACAGCACATCATTCTTATGATGGTATCATGAACATTTACCAAGACATTTGCAAAGTGACGGAATACTTAATTTTCCTTTACAACCAGTGCTTATCACCCGAGAATCAATAATGCTGAAATATAACAAATAATTTCCTCGTAAACATTAAACACAAAGGAGAGAATTCCACCGTAGAACCCCTTTATACCACGTCTGAATCTTGTGTACAATCTTTGATGTTTTTAAATAAAAAACATGACCAGTTATAAATAAGATTCAACAATTAATAAGGTTTTCATTTAGCTTCTAAATAATTTAAGATTGCTAGCTTTTCAAGACTCTGAGGTTATTTCAGGAAGGAAAAAAAAGTCAATCTAGACACACATTTACCATGTAAGCTGCTCTGGTTTAGATCTCTTACGCCTTGCTGCAGCCCCTAGCCATGCAACAGTGCAGCCACATCTGTGGAAGTCAAAGGTCTGAAGAGTCAGACTGAGGCTGTAAACAGAAGTAAATGAAAATTTCTTCCATGTCAATGTTCATGAACAAAGATAGTGGCCAGATTAGATTTATAGGATTGGCTCAGGAGCAATGAATACATCCGCTAGGCAACTACCAACTAGTCAACATGTCCACAGCCAACTACCCCCAGCTCAGTCATATCAGACTTGATCCACATTAAACTTACCTGTGGACACGCACAAACATTGACTGTCACACACCCCTAAGCAAAGGGAACACAACTGAAATATGAGGCAGGAAGAACTGCAGACACAAACTAAGCTGAAGGGCCTTAGATCATCCCCCAGGAGGTGCTTCCATGTAATTTCACGTGCCTGCCTCATATCAGAAACCTCTTTAGATGTTACCACTTAAATCATTAATATCAAAGATCATGGGAAGTGTGTTGCTCACTAAAATATTTTCATTATTTTCAAAACATGCATCTGTTGCTACACAAATTATTTATACAACCACCAACACAGGTCTTGTTGCCAGCAGTGCTTAAAAATAGCTTACAAAAATTATCCAAATAAAATTAGATCATAATGGAGATAATGTGTTCTTCAAAGTTTATTTAAGTAGTTACGAGGAATAATTGTTGGCATCTATAAAAGCTGCATAATAAAAATAAATACTTTCAGTCATTTACAACAAAATTAAGAAACATACATTTCACATAAACAGGTAACAATACTTCAAAGGACTACTTATTAGTCACTGTACAGTCCTGAGCACATTTTTGCAGGCATAATTTAGGTCATCGTTCTTCCCCCACAAGTCCACATGATGCATGCCAACTAGAAGAAAACTTCCAGTACTTCTGAGAAGCAGTACCTTAATTTAGCTTTGGTAATTATCTGTGCAACTGCGTAAGTCTTTGACTTCCTTTTCACACACCAAAGAGATCAAGGCAGGCACTATTGTTATTAGGATTCCTCCATCACCTTTTGACACTGATACAGCAAACCATCTGGAAGAGCAGAACAAGGCGATCTGAACCACAAAGCCAGCATCCCTGAATGAGTACGACAATGCAGGAGACAGGGCACAGATGGAAGTAGTTTGCATGCCAGTATTCCCTCATTACCTTAAAACAAGAGAGGCCACAGAAAAACAAATGAAGTAACAACTAACAACAGCTATAGTATTGTTCACAAAAAAAAAAAAATGTCTCTTGCTCTCAAACTCCATTTTTGCTGTTCTCCTCTACTCTTACCCCTAACTCCTCCAACACATCATCAAAAATCAGGCCCCCTGCATGCAATCCCACCTTCATATTTGCCATATAGCTTCATTCCCATTTTTGTCCTGTTCATAACTTTTCATAGTACAAGAGTTTACTCCCTTGTAAAATTTACTGTTTGCTGTACACTTACACCATACACTTGTACCTTCACATCAATCTCCACATAGACCCCGAGAAAGGCAAATAAAGTCCGCAGGACAACACTCCTGTGCTTACTCTGCTCCTAAATGTTCCCTGCCTTAAACTGTAAGATATCTACTTCCATACACTTCTTTTCCTGGAACAAATGACAGGATGTAAGCAACCTTGTTGTATACTTTCACCCACCTATAATGTCAACTATATGGAGTTTCAGCTCCTGCTGCAGGGTATTCAGAGCTGCTGAAAAGGAATCTTGAGAAGATGACATTTTTATATTCTGTTTCACATCATTGGAAAGAGACAACCAAAGCTTCCCAAAGTCTTCTGTACTCATTTCCATTGGCCTAAAAATAAGTTCACCACGTATCTTAGCAAAATAAGATACATTATTCAGAATGTATTAGGTCTCCCCAAAAATAGTATCTGGAAGCAACTGAACAGAGCAAGCAATAAGCAAATACAGATTAAACAAACTCCTTCTCTTCCCAGCTTAACACTTTAAGAAGTTTCTATTCCTTGGTTTAGATTTCTAAATTAAAAATAACATACATTATTGCATATAAATGGAAGACCAAAGTGAGTGGCCTTGAGATATCTGCCCACCAAAAGGGACAAAAGTTCAGTGAGGCATAGACTTTATTACTGCAAACAAGATGGATTTCACTATAAACCAGAAAAATCTACTGGAAAAAGAACACTTGTTTTTTCTACTCCTAAAATAAATGCAGCGTTCAAAAATGAAGAGAATGAGCTTTCCTCTTCCCCTGCAAAAGTTGTCATCCTTTTCATAAAATGCATGATTCTTAGTACCCAAATCACTTATTTTGGTTTGACATGTTTATATCATGCCGTATTTTAAAACGGTATGTCCTTCTGTTCACCCCGTTCTGTTAGGCACCTCAAAAACACATTCTGTAGTTCAAGACTATTCTAACCTGCACCTGCTGTCAATATTCTCACTGGATTTGTACTTCTTTCAGGAACATTGCCCCTTTTTTCTAAGTGTATAATTAATCATTTGCTATCTTTACAGTCATCTCAATTAAAGTTAGCTGCTCAAGATGAAGCCTTATATTTTCACAACAAATACCCGATTTATCCCACCCTTGACCAATACTTATTTGGATATACACAGTTTTCAAAACTGCAGCTTATTTTATTTACCTGATGAAGTCCAACAATGACAAAGTTATTGAAAATTCAAGGTGAATTTCCATCCCTGACTGGTAATTGATGGAGCCAGAAAGAATTCCCTGTGTACAGATTTTGTCCATCCACACACATTTCTGGCAATGTTCCACACTTTGAGCTTCAATTACAGGAAACTGGTAGGTGGGACTCTCCAAAATCTGTATAAATTTTTAAAAGGAATACAGAATGTAAGTCTTGCTGTCAAGTTGTGTAAGTGTCTAAGACAAAGTTCTAAAACTGAGTAAGTGCCTTTTATTTCAATTGATTTTTCTTGGGCTATTTGGCAAGTGAACACAGCTACCATTTCTCAACTCTCATCAAGGACAAATCTATCACTAACATCTAGAAAAGTTCAATGAGAATAAAAACACTGGAGAAGTTGATCTCTTTCCGCCAATTAGCGCCTCCTTCCCCACACCCCAAGTGATTACTCAGAGAGACCAAGAACTGATGACCAAGAATCTGAACCTGAATTCTGTAGTTCACTCCCAGAATAAACTAATACACAAGAGCAACACTGTCACATAGCCCAACCTATATGCTAAAAAGGAAGAAGTTGAGAAATCATCCCTAATAACAAGGACAATTTCAAGATTGCTCAGAAGTCCCTGGCCTGTCCAAACACAGATTTTCTCTGTGACAGTGGTCTGCGTGTAAACTAGTGAATTACAAGGGAAAACAAAACATGAGATGCTTACTTTGTCAATGCCATGACAGGTTTGATTCAAGCCAGAAATAGGAAGGAAGGAGACTTCCTAACCAATTAGCAGTTCCTTGATTAAGTAAATTCTAAAAAGAACTATTCTGCTTAATTCTCTTTATTCAGTTATCACTTGCTGAGTGTCTCCAAGGTTTCATAACGCTGTGCTTCTTCCAGCAAAACCCATGGACAGTCATGACAATAGGCAATTCCTAAGTAGCTCTCCAATTATTTAAGTGAAGTTTCAGTCTAGACTGCCAGATGCTTTTACCACCCATAGTTAAATCCCAGATGTAGCTGGTGTCAAAAAATAAACTGACTCCTCTCTACCATCAACTGATGCATGAAAACAAGAATGAAATATGACTGATATACTTGGGAAAAAAAACCACCAAACCAAACCAAAACCAACAAACCTTGAAGCAAGCTTACACAAACTTTATGTGAAGGAAGAAATTGCAACACATCTGCCTATCAGATAAAGACAAATGAATGCACAAGCCCAACTGTCACATCCAGACAAAAAAAGTTACACAGTGATTTATCTGGCAGCTTCTGAGTATGACTGGTTCCGTTTGCATTCAGTCTTAAACACCAGGAAGATTCTGAATTGAGAACTGAAACACCACACTTATTTGTAATATGAATGCAAGCAATAGGAAATTAAATCAAGGTGAATTAAAGAAGTGAGATGCTGACTTTTATACCAAATGACACTAAGTTTAGTACTGAGATTTTTTTCACTACTATTTAGGATGTGTGCAATAGCCATACCACAGGTTTTAAGGAAATGCTTTGGAGAAAAGGCATGGCATTAACTAAATATTGTACACTTAAATGCAAGTGAAAAGCAAGAAATTCCAAATGAATTTGAAATATAACAGAAAAAGTTTCTTACCTGAAAGTGTTCTGCTTCTTCAAACACTAGGTTCACAGTATTAAGTGCAGAAGTGGTTTTATTTGAAACAAAAACAGTGAGCAACAGAGAGTCATCTGTCCACACTTTACGTAAATATAGAGTTAAGGCATCACTCTGGCAAAGTTCCACTACTTCAGAGTGAGTGAGCTCTTCTAGCTCTTCTGGTAAGGAAGGGATCAACAGTGTTTCACTGGCACTTTCAGACTGAGCACTTGGAGAAGGCTGAAAAATTTCAATATTACTATCAGCAAACAAAGACGACTGTGACAGCCTACTATCTGAAAGCCTGTCATCCAGCTCAGATTTTTTTAGGTACTCAGGTGTTTCAAATGCTAAATTATCTTCTACAGTATCTGAAGAACACAGGGAGGTTTTCCTTAACCTTGTGTGTATACTTCCCTCACAGTCTTCCATGTTAATAGGTACTGTATCAAGTAAGGGACCAAAAACTGAAGCAGTACTACTTTGGAAGTCTGATGTCTCCTCATGGTTTTGAGTTTCATTTAACTTTGATCTTCGTTTGAACTTCTGAGTAGCTGTGTCTGCTTTCCCTAGCTGAAAAGGAAAATAAAGAAAAAAAAAGGGTGAGGAAGTTTCTAGCAACCAGTCATGTTACCATTAACAGCATGAAACAGAGGGAGCAAGTACAAATAATTATCAAGGAATCAATTCAGATCACAAATGCAAATAGTTTCTAAATGTTGTAATGGATCCAGCAACGGGCTATTGCTGTATTTCTTACAGGGTATTGGATTACTCTAATGTAAGAATGACTCTAGGTTCTCTAAAAAACTAAAAGCTCCTATTGAAAAGTAAGCACATGTAAACAGTTTCTCATTAAACCAGTAGTAAATGCCAAGACTTGAGCTGGCTAATATGATAACGCTAGTATTAAAAAAGATTACCTAAGAGTGAATTCTTTAATGGTCCACATATTACCATATATAAATAAAGAATGGTCTTGACATTCTTAGGGCAGGGTTTGATGCACTAGGCTAGGGCACCAAACTCTAGCCTTACTGCCAAGTTAATGCCAACAGCTCTGCAAGGTTGAGTCAAGGAACAGTTGTTAGTGAAAACCGACACTAAAACTCAAAGTGCAATGTATAAACAGAGGGAAGTTCTAGTCACCGAATCAGATGTGTGCCAGAGGTTGCTTCATCAAGTAATATCCAACCCATTTCCGGTTCTTCAGGTTCTTAAATTATGAGATGACAGAAATGATTTTTCAATAGTTTTTCAGTGACTTTGGGGTTTTTGCCTCTTTTTACCACAACGCTAATTTGATCTCAGATTGATTATAAATATCTGTAATTGTAAATAAGGCAATATATAAACTTTAAACTGGTACACCTCAAAAGAACCACTTACCAGGCTAACACCAGCATTTGATCCTAGCCCAATAAACAAAGTTGATGCTAACTGCTGCTTCTCTTTGTCTTCCTCAGAGATGCTGGCAATTTGATCAGACCGCAACA
>VZZY01019064.1:0-28479 GCA_013400335.1 Eurystomus gularis | reverse complement strand
CCAGAACAAAATGTTAGAAAATGACTGGAAAGTATAATAATAGAGAAAAAGCAGCAGAAGAAAAACAGAGAAGGGAAAAGCTTAAAGACGGTAAGATACTGGCAGCAGTCATAGCCCAGAAAACTGGTAAGGTCAAGAAGGTTTCCTGGTAGATCACCAGGGGCCACAATACCATTAGAAAGAGATCAGTGTACTCTCTGCAAATAGAAAGGGCACTGGAAAAGGGAATGTCCACAATTAAAGTTGGGGAATGAGAAAATAAAAATTTTGGTAGACACAGGAACCACTTATTCAGTATTAAACGCATGTAATGGTAGTTTAAGTAATAAAAGCACGTCGATTGTTGGTGCAAAAGGGCAAAAAGAAAATTGGCTGTTTTTCCAGCCTTTGAAACATCGAATTGGGAAAAGGGTGTTAACCCATCAATTTCTTTACATACCAGATTGCCCTATGCCACTATTGAGACAAGACAGACTACGTAAATTGGATGCACAAATTTTCTTTGAGAAAGGGAAGATCCAAATTCATATTCCTGAAAATAAAGCCATTCTTTTGGAACAGGATGATGTAGAGCTGAAAGTGACTCTATATCCAGCGACCCTCTTAACTGCTGACCCTGATGGAGAACAATTAACAACAAGACATACTCCAGTAGAGCAGATTTGAAGGACATGCCCATGGAAGATGCGGACTCGGACTTGTCTGTGGATGGTAGTAGCTTTGTGCGGGACAGGACATGGAAAGCAGGATATGCAGTGGTAACCTCAAAAGAAGTAATCAAGGCTAAATCTCTGTCAGTTAGCACATAAGCCCAGAAAGCAGAGCTCATACCCTTACTACAGGCAATTAATTTACCTGAACTGGTGGTAATCATGCATTGTAAAGCACATCAATTTGGAAATAATCCGGTGCACATGGGAAACCGACTGGCAGATAAAGCTGCAAAAGTAGCAGCTGAAAATAGTTTTGCCAAAAAGGGTCCAGAGGCTGGAACCCAAGAGTCCACAGTATACACTAGAAAATAACAAATTGGCTAATCTACTGAAGGCAAATAAACCCCCAGATGGGTGGTGGGTGACTCCTTCACATCAAGTAATAGTTACACAGGAAATTATGTGTGAACTGGCTAACACCAAGAAACTCACTGGGACATTGAGGCAATTGTGGAGGCACTGAAAACCCAAGTGCTAAGCAATCCACACATAACTCAAAGATTTTTGCCAGGAGTAATAAAGAGGGGAAACAGTCCTGGAGACTATTGGCAAATAGTTTCTGAATTACTGCAGCAAAATGGGTATTGGTATCTTTTGGTATACTTTTTTGGATACTTTTTCAGGCTGGCCAGAAGCTTTCCCTTGTTGGACCAACAAGGCAAAAGAGGTGGCTAAAATAACGCTAAAAGAAATCATCCCACAATTCAGTGTACCTCTAGGGATGTGATCGGATAATGGGCCTCACTTTATTGCTGTAGTTGTACAGACCACAACCCAGTGGTAAAGTGGAGCGAATGAATTATACCCTCAAAAAGCAGTTTGGGAAAATTTGTCAAAAACCATCTATGATTTGAGCACAGGCTCTATCCTTGGCATTACTGAGGGTTAAAATCCTGCCTCGGGGAAAAGGTAATTTGAGTCCATATGAGCCATTATGTGGATGACCATACCAGACTCCACATGTGCCATGTACCACTCACGTCGTGGGAGAACTAAAAATTATCTTCAGGGAACACTTTACAGGGACTCCAGAAATACATCACAGCAGATAGACCATTGGAACAGGACACACCAGCATATCCTTTCCAGCCTGAAAAATGGGTCTATATTAAATCATGGAGAGCTGAACCTCTAACAGAGAAATGGAAGGTATCATTTCAAGTTCTGTTTACCACCTATACAGCAGTCAAGGTTTGGGGCAAAGGCCTGTGGGTTTGTTATTCAAGGGCCAAAAAGGCTCCCACTCCATGGGTAGGGGAACAGCAGTCTCAAATTAAAACTGAAAAAAACATGATTTAATTTTGTAGCTGGACTGTAACAATTATGATAGCCGTAAGTTAGGCTGGGCAAACTCATTAGGATCAAAATTTTCATTCAATGCTAGTCCAAAATCTTACAGAAGTGCTTAACAAAACAAATTGTTGAATTTGTACCCACCTTTCAGAATGCCACACAAGCATTGCAAATTGAAGTGAATATTTTGCCTCAAGTAGTATTACAAAATCAAAGGGCCCTTGACTTAATATTGGCTTCACAAGGGAGTATTTGCACCGTGATTAACACAAGATATGTAGATCAAAGTGATAGAATTACCACGGACTTGGCAGATATTTGGACACAGACAAAGATCCCACATCAGGGCACCAAGGATGATACGTCCTGGGACTTTGAAGAATTGTGGCACAAACTCATGGCTACCTAATTTGGCACATATGGTGGTTTAGCCCCTGCTGAGGAAAAAGGCAAAGCACAAGATAAGGAGAATTTAATACGGTAACACACAAGAAACAATCAGAACAACAACAACAGCAAGAAAAACAATGTACAAAACAAGTGATACCCAGCGGGCAAACTGGGTGGAGCAGACCTGACCATTCACACCCTCACCCAGCATCGAAGGACACTGGGGGCATGAGGTCAGCATAGTATGAAATAGCCTGGCTGTGGCTCCCTCCCAACACCTGCTGAAAATTAAACCTGTCCTAGGACAGCACGGTTGAAAAATTTGTTTGTAATAATAATAATGATATCATAGCTTGTGTTATGATTTAATGTTGTTGTTATAGTCAAAGTTGTATAAAAATAAGATTTGGGAACCAGAGTATTGAGACCTTGGATTTATAAGTCCAAAGTCTCAAGAGAAGGAGGGAGTTGATACCCACAAGTTGATGCCTACAAGCAGCTGATGCTTGCAAGTCAAGGCCTGCAACAATAGGTGAAAGAGTTTATTCTTTAGCTTCAGAAATTAAGTTGCAGGGGGAAGCACAGGCCCCCACTAAACACATACTAACTTCCTGGTTCTCTCATCTGAGTTCCTCAAAAGGAGGGGGAAGTGGGGGGAGAACTGACATACAACAGGCAATGAATCTTCCCAATTAGCAAAAAAAAACAAGTAAAGGAGTTACCAAGGCCTTGTGAAACCTGATCTGGTGGTGAGAAGAAGCCAAGAGATAGCAAAGTATCTGCTTTGTAACAAGGAACTGAGAAAAGCTAACAACTAGGTCTTTGAAGAAGAGCCTGAAAAGACTGATAAAAAGGAAAGTAACTTACATAGCAAGCGAGGATGTACTGACCNGAGGATGCACTGACCAAATAGTCAAGTTAAAACAAAAATAATTAACAACTTTGTGTATAAATAACTGGTAATACAGGAAGTGGGTGGGCATGTTAGGAGGAAAGATCCCCCATGCACCCAGCACTGCAATAAAGAATGCCCACTGTTGTTGTTGAGACTGACACGACATACAAAGAGAGAGGAGCCTAGGCTAAAAGTCAGAGCTAAAAAGCTGCATTTATTGTTTTTACAAGTCTCTTTATAACCTTTCTTACCTATTCACACTGTTCATCAGAAAGCTGCTAAAACAATTCCCTTAATGCTCTGTCCATACGCCTCTCTTTACATGCTAATTGGCTGGGGCTTCTGCTGTGTCTCCCGCCTTGTCTGCTGATCTCTTGCCAGGTTTCTGCTCTGTGGTATTTACTCATTCAGCCTTTTATCTTCTTCTCTCCTTGGGACTTTCCGGCTTCCCAGGCTCTTCAAGGATATATCATTATCTGTTCAAGGTCAACGTCTATCGTTCTCATCTCAGAGTCCTCAGACCAGCTGTGGACTCCCACAGCCCACTGTGAAGTTCCTAAAACTTCAAAACAAGTCTTAGAGGGTTTCCTTTTTGACTGGATTTTACTGTTTCGTCCTCACTGGAAGTACCAGTAAGTGCATTCAACTTCTGGAATCTTCATAGCACTCAGTATATTGCACACACGTGGCAAACTTGTATCTAATAAAATACATTTATTGTTATCTGGTTTTCCCCACTTTGAAGATATAAATTAAGGAAATTACCCCTAGTTAATGTTACCTGCAGTTAAAGTTGATAAAGAGGTCTTCTTTTATGCTGTGTAAATACTCCATTTAAAAAGGTCAATGGTAATTGTATAGCCTGATAGAAATACAAATGTGAGATACTATAACATTAGATTGTACATGCTCTGTTTGAGGGGGTTTTTAATTCATTTTTCTTGTTTTCTAAAAAATATTTTGAAATAAAGCATATTTTCCACCAAATCTTTGAATAAATGACCACATGAGATTACAATCTCTTCTTTGACCAGATGATGCAAAACTATCCTGTCTATCAGACTGAGTCAAACATTATCCATCCACTTCATCATTCTTAATAGTCTCTGCTAATACAGCTAGTACTTTCTTGTTTAGTACCATAGAAGTAGTAGGAATTTCAACAGCTGCACTGTCCAGTTGTTTTACTGGATACAGAAGATTGTTCAGATGATGTCACAAGAAAAAGTGGAGTTTGCTTCAGCTTTACTACATGGTTGCTTACAGGCTTCCTAGACACTGTGATCTTGAACATCATTTGACATGATGTCCCATTGTCAGCACTCAGCCTTCCACAGGGTGCCTGGGAATTGCTGGGCACCAATATGCATGTTGTGGATACAGTTTCAGAAGGTACTCCATGCATTGTCAAGCTTTCATTACTGGGTCATTTAAGAGTCACTGCAGAATGTGAAGCATTCCAAGCAGGTACCTTTAATGCAGCTGAATTTTTGACTTTGATATGGGTACTGCTTGAGGGACCTGAGAATCTAATTGGCTTGGGACCAGCTTTACATGGTAAATAGTCTTCCTTTTCAGTAAAGTCAATTAATTGTCTGTAAAACAAATAACTTCAATTAAAGAAACAATCTATGTACATAAATTATTCTTACATTATTATAAAACAGACAATCTGTGTCGGCCATCCACAAATCTGAAGTTCTTTTAATTTTTGCTGATCATCAGGAACGAAGAAACATGTAGCTGATGGGTCAGTCTGTAAACAGGCTATGAACTGTGAGAGCCACTAGAGAACAGCTTTAAATGGTACACTACAAAAGCATTTATATTCTTCAGAGTACTTGCATTTTGGATTTTAAAAGATCTGTGAAGTGCCACAGGGATTCATGCCAAAATAATAAACAATATCTGAGCATAATATTTCTTATTACTGCTCTTATAAAACTGGTATATGATGACACTGTTCAAACAGAACACCTGCATTCAACCTAGTACTTATAATGAGTCCAGGAAGGTTTTCCTCAGAGCCATAAGGTGAGAACATATTTTCAACATCTGCACATCCTAGATCAAAAAACCACCAAAACAAAAAGGAAAGTTTAAACATTCAAAGATTTGGTGCTTTAATAGTAGCGATAAAGTATAGGTAAAATATCATCAGTAGCTAAGGTCATTTACAATATTTCAAGACATTATATGTCTAACCAGGATCACTGCAATGCATCAGGAGTTTTGGCTGAAACTTGAACCTGAAGGTGCAGAAGGATCGAGAATCAAAGCAGAGAGATGGGAGATACAACAGGCAATGGTAGCAGAGGAGCATTCAGGAATATATGTAGGAAATCCTACATATCCCTATTGTGGTGAACCGACCACATGATTTTTTCTGCCTTATTAAAACAGTGAGCAAAAAACTCGATTTCCCATAAATCTGTTCTACAATTCCCATAAATCCTCCAGGAAACCGGAAGCGTGATAACGCCGGCCATAAATATCGAAAAAGAAAACAAACTTTCTCTTTTCCGCCTCACTGCACAAAGGGAGCACATCGCTCCTGCTGAGCGCACCCCCCCCTCCCTCTGCCGCTGCCAGAAAGAAGCGAGGAGGAGGGGGGGGAAAACTGAACTGAGCTGTCAGCGCAGCCCCCTGAAGAAGCCAAGCAGCCAGAGAGGGGGGAAACTGAACTGAGCTGTCAGCACAGCCCCCTGAAGAAACCAAGCAGTCAAAAAGAAGGGAGCAGCTGCTGCGGAGAGCCGCCGGACAGAACTGCTGACTCCCACTGCTCCAGGAATCCGGGGGAGAGGAAGAAGCCGTGAGTCGCCACCACGAGCCAAAACTGAAAGAATTCAGAGAAAAAGCTGCAAGCTGCAGCAAGAAGAAGAAATTGCGACAAGAGGCCATTGGAAGCTGGGTGCTGCAGAAAGCTACGCCGCAGAAGGCCGCGTCGCCAGAAAAAGCCGCTCCAAGCTGGGAGCACCATACTGAAGAAGAAGTTGTGCCGAAGAAACCGCACTGAAAACTGCATTGCCAGAAAAGAAAAAGCCGACGCCACCGTCGGAGAGAGAGAGAGAAAAAGCTACAAGCTGCTGACGTCACTGGAAACAGTCCAGGTCTGCTGGTCGGGCATCGTCGCTGTTCCACGGAGACCATCACCAAACGCCGAAAGGACACATGCATGCACACACACACACCATCCACACATACAGGTCGTATTTTGACATAATTAAGTCCTTATTTGCCCTTATCTCTCGGTGGGTGAGAGAGGGAGTGAATGGGTGGGCGCGGTGTTCTTTAATATTATAATATTTCCATAAAATAAATAAGGTTTTATTGGAATATATTTAGTAATAAACTTATTAGATACTCTTTCGGTCTCCGTGTCTACTTGCGAGCCTGGAGGGGAGATGTCCCAATTTACCCTCAACCCTTCTCCCTTTGGGAGGTGGTCGGACCTCTGCACGCCCGACCACGACACCTATATATATAGGTATCAAATGATCACAGTCCTTCCTATTTGAGCTATGAAAAGCAAAGAATGCGATATGGAAAAAAAATGGGGAGGATGGTGAGATAAGAGTTTCCAGTTGGATCATTGTGATGTGGCTCTGTGGCTGCTGCTGAAATGACAGTGCGGCCAGGGACAAGGAATGTCAGCAAAGTGGCTGTCAGGTGGCTAACATCAACAGTGTAGCTGCACCTGCAGAGGCTGCTTTTAGGTAATGTAATAAGAATGAAGGTCTAGTCAGGAGTATCACCATAAAACCGCAAAGAAGAAATTCCTTCTAAAAAAAGGAAGCCATCTGACACGTGGCAATCAGTTAACCTTTTAAAGTTTTCTGTTACATGTCTTTTTTAAGACTCCATGTAACTAATGCTGCTCTCTACTTTCTGAAATTACTCCTTCCCACTCTAAGGTGATGTTTTAAAAGCTGAAGAAGTAGAATAGAACAGAGAAGAGTTACAGCAGGCTAAAAAAGGTAATTTGTTTCTAGCAAGGTCAGTCCTGCAATTAAGCTCTCAGATTATAAGACATTTTATTAAAAATGTAAATAGAGAAAACAAAGAAAAATCAACATTCATAGCTATCCACAGAACCTGAAATTATTAAAAAAAAAAAAAAAAAAAAAAAAGATTGTGCTGTATTTCTGCTTTATTTTAAGCCATGTATGTAAATCGGCATACCTTTTATGAACTGAAGGCATATGATGCAAACTGCCTTTCAAAGAGCATTCTTCAAGAGTCCAACATTCAGTCAGCTCCGGAAGCACTCTCCAGTAGCTGACACCTGCATTTCAAAGGGACATTGTATGGATGACCTGAGAGAACATAGTCAATATTATGTGTCTATACACCTGACTAAACGAATGCATGTATTTTATTATGTAGAATTTCAGCTTTGAAACTATGCTGACATGAACAATGCTTACAGCCAATGTGCTTCTATTGACATTCTGGAGGAAGTGTCAATATTTTTTCCAAATAGCCACTACTATGGGATATTTTACAACATGTTACTTACTGAATGTGTGAAAATGCATGCAGAGGTTTTTTTTATAGTTAATTGGAAATTATTTTTCCTATTTTTTGGTAAAAAAGTAGTACTACTGAAATAAAATTTGAAAAAAAATAATACTCCACCTCTCCCTTTCCAGGCATCGAAAGCAGCCATCACCTTTCTCAACTCAGCTACTGAGTAATACCTCCAGATGTACTGGATGTTATTTCCAGCTTCTCTAGAAATATTGTTTTACAGGTAACAGTTATGTGGTAAATCTAGCTAAGTCCTTAAAAAATGTAACACTGATTAAATGTATCATTCTTTTTTCCAAACCCTAACTATAAGCATTTAATAGTAAATGTTTTGTAAAGTAGAAAGGAAAATGTTACTTATATTTCATTGTTATTTGTATAAAAATTTCTAAATAGCTAAAAAATAGTATTCATGAAAGAATAAATGTTCATAAAAGAATCATTACAGAATTAATGGTGTCAAATCTATTCTTCTAAATCTAATGAGGACAGACACCTGATACTGTACGTCCAGATACTCTTGGAAAAAATATTAACGTTCTCAGCTTAAATTTAGGAAAATAAGCATCTTAATTATAAAGATGATTGTAATGGTTTAGTAAAGTTGCGGTGATTCAGTCCCAGTAGCCAAGCCACGTGGCCGCTGTGGCTGCCCCCCCCCCCAAACAAAAGAGTTTTAAAATGCCTTTTTGAGTTGAGATAAGGAGAGTTTAATACAGTGACACATAAGAAACAATTGCAGCAACAACAATAATAACAACAGTAAGAGCTGCAATGTACAAAAATAAGCAATACCGTATGAGCAAACAGAGAGACCCCAGCAGATCAGCCATACACTGTGAGCTGCCCAGAGCTCCCTGCCAAACCAGAACTGGCCCCAGGGCAGGATGTCAGCATGGTATAGAATAGCCTGACTGCACCAAATTAACCCTGTCCTGTCCAAACCAGGACAATGATGAAACATAAAAACTTTTTAGTGTGGTGGTTCAGTCTCTGCTGGGAGCCGAGCCACGTGGCCGCTGCCCCCCAGCACCAGTCCAGGGAAGGGGGACAGGGAAACACAGAGCCAGGATTGAGATAAGGAGAGTTTAATACACTCACACACAGGAACCAATCACAGTAACAACAGCAATGACAACAGTGAGAAAAACAATGTACACAACAAGCGGACCAACGGGCGGAGCCAAGCAGAGTGGAGCAGACCAGTCACGCTGGAGTCACACTGCAGAACCAGAACTAGCCCTGGGGCACAATGTCAGCATGGTATGGAATAGCCTAGCCACACCAAATTAACCCTGTCCTGGCTGAACCAGGACACTTAGCCATGTTTCAAAAGGTACACAGTGAAGTACACATCTGACACTGCACTGTGGGACCATGAGAAAGACAAATTCCTCCCAGATATTCAGAAATACAGCTCTACCAATAACATATAATTACTGTCTTAAAAATTCATTAATAGTGCAGTAGAGATGTACCTGTCCTTTAAAGAATTAAAACAATTCCCTTTCATCGTTGGTTCTTTTCAGTGTTAAATAGTTCCTTCAGCTCTGAAATACAATTCCATTAATCACAACACTTTATGAATATTTCTGCAACTTTTTCTGGATGGAGATTCATTTACTGTATTTATTGTGAAGATCATCCTAAATTAGAAGGTAATTTTAAATGGTTGAGACATTTTAAAAACAGCAAGTAAAACATAATGAGAACTTACAGCAACTGCATGCTAGCCACCTTTTGTGGACTCTCAAATTCTTGTACTCCATGCTTTAGTTTTATCTTTTGCTTGTTTGTTTAATGTGACCATTGTATTAGCCACCTGTTGTCGAAGCTGGAAAGAACCTGATTCATTCCGCACATTTGTAGTACAATAATGCTATATTATGCTATATATAATAATACGTGAGCATTCATTTTCACTTCAAAGTGCTTTCATATGTTTGACAGTTATCTTACCTTCTGTAAATGTTTTTACTATGAATTTTTGCTCCTAGCTCCTTATTAATTGCATCAGTCCCATCAGCTCTTGTAGCATACAAACTGTAGTGGGTTAACCTTGGCTGAGCGCCAGGTGCCCACCAAGCCACTCTATCACCCCCCTTTTTCCCCTCTCCCTCCTCAGCAGAGCAAAAAAAAAAGTGGAGGAAAATAAGATGGGAAACAAAAGCAGTTTAATAATAACAGAAGCAAAGCTAAGCAAATCTGTGCATGGAAGCAAAGGAAAACAAAGATTTATTCTCTACTTCCAATCAGTAGGCGATGTTTGGCCACTCCCGGGGAAGCAGGGCTCGAAGACACATAGCGGTTGCTCTGGAGGACAACGGAAGAGCCCCCCCTTTCCTCCTTTTTCCCTAGTTTTATATCTGAGCTGACATCATATGGTATGGAATATCCCTTTGGTCAGTTGGAGTCAGCTGTCCTGGTTGTGTCCCCTCCCGAGATCTTGCCCACCCCATCCCACTGCGGGGGAATGTTGGGAAGAGCCTTGGTGCTGTGTGAGCACTGCTCAACAGTAGTCACAACACGGGTGTGTTATCAGCACCCTTCTAGCTCCCAGCACAAAACACTGCACCATGAGGGCTGCTATGGGGAAAACCAGCTCGGCCAGACCCACTACACACACCAATGATTTTACTTTCACAGCTTGCTCCTGAAGTGTTGAGATAGTGGAAGACCCAAACTGTAGGCTTGGTACAAACTAATTTATAAGAATTGCAGAAATCTAACAAAGCCTGGAAAAACAAAAACATCAAACACAACCTTTCAGACTATTAATAAGAATAGAAGATTTGCAGTTGAATAAGCTTTCATATTTAAGTTTTTTTAACTGTACTGGTAAGCTCTTTTAAGTAAATCAAGGACGTAGTTCCTTTAGAATAACATGTGCTGTATTTCTTATCTGATGTTAATGGAGAATATTGTAAAAACCAGGACAAATCCATGGAAAGGCAACATAAATACTTAAAGGCATGGCAAATTCTTAATATGAAGAGAAACTGAAAGGCCTGGAAATGTTTTATGGTTTTCGAAAAGGAATTAGTAAGCGAGAATGTCTAAAATACATGGAACAATAGCTTACTAAGAACATAGATGACTGTCAGGACTAACACAGCCATACCTGGTATGAGTTCATTTCCAATCAGTTAATCAGAATTAGCTTTTAAGTTAGAATACTCTAAAATGGTCAAACCTTGGGACTGTAAATAATACATTAATTTTCTTTTCTCCTTTCTTGTTCTAAAAACATGGCAAAGTATATTTTATCTTTCAAGTTTAAGTTTGTAAAACTGAGAAAAAAACAAACCCAAACACCTCAAAGGGATCAAATCTAATCTCAAGTAAAAATTGAAGACAAATAGGGAACTAAACAATGTCATTCCTACCATGCAAGTTTTACAGTAGACTTGCATGTAAAACAGAGTCAAGTTTAAACTATTGCTGTACTGCAGTGCTGGGAAAAGCTGATGTCTGTAATTACTGTGACTGCATAATCAACCCTAGGATTTCTTAAACTAAAACTCTGCATTTACTAGTGATTTAACATGATGATTAAAAAGTGCTAACTTGCATATACTGTAGTTTTAGTATCTGATGCTAATGAATGGTTTGGAATACAGAGTAAGTACATCTTTAAAAATATAAGAAATGTCAAGACCTTTTTAAGCTCTATATTTGACCTTAAAGAATACATCTCCATTTCATTAGGTCAGACAGACTGCATGGGTAAGGAATGCCAAAATAATCTGCCGCCTCTTCCAGTGCAATTCAAATTTGTTCATTTTCAGGAATCCAAACTTCTCCATGAAGATAATCCAGAAGATATTTAAACACGCTTCTATGTAAATCAAGTAGATACGGTCCTGAAAGCATAAATAAAATGATTTAAAATACTTCTTCCAGCAAGCAAAGACAGATTTATCACATTCTACCAAATCATAAAGTGAAGCCTTTATATAAAACTTCTGTACTAGTTTCACTTACTTAGGAGGAGTAAGTATACTTTCTCTATTATTTCAAAACTACTATTTAGTTTTCCTGGAATATTTGTTATTTCAAGATAGAATTCTTACTGCAGTAAACATTTCCTTGGAATGTCAGTGAAATAACTAATCTGCACAGGACCATGCCAACATACAACCTCACCTGTACTGCACTCCAATTCAAATGCTAAAATCTAATTCTAGATGCATTTCTAATTCTAACTGCAGATACATCTTTTCTCACTATTGCAGAGATATTTTTCAATTTTGGATCTAGGCAATTTAAAAGAGTTAAAAATAGCAGGAGCTCCAGGCTAACCTCTAGACTAGAGCATGAGCTCTAGTCTAACCTTCCCTGAACACTGCTCAAGTTTTACAGTATTTTTTTGTTTCTTTCTCCTTTGCTGCCTGGGCTCAAAGACCACTACAGAAACTGACCATGCTAGACATAGCTGTATACAATGGGCTGTCCACTGCAACTGCAAGATGGTAGCAAAGCCCTGCCCATAAAAATGTTAAATATTTCAGATATTTTAAAAAGCCAAAAGTGTACAAGGCTTTACTATTGTCCATCCATCTTATCTTTAAATTAGGCAGGATTTCCAAGTCACAAAGAAGTGTGAAATTCGACCCATAAATAGTTTTATTCAAGCTTTCATATCAAGCCATGGTGGTGAAAAATGCGATCTTTACTGGGAATACTATGAAGTATTGTGAAACAAATATTAGACCCAAATCTCATATGTAACAAACACAGAGAATGAGATGCCTCATACAGAGGTTCATAAACAGGCTCCAATCTAAATGCCAAATACTCTGCCAACTTCAACTTTATCTTCATATTTATACTGAAAAAGTACATTCCAAAGTCACAGAGTAGACTGAGACAAGGCAGGGGTATG
Organism: Eurystomus gularis; assembly: GCA_013400335.1. Taxonomy (NCBI): domain Eukaryota; kingdom Metazoa; phylum Chordata; class Aves; order Coraciiformes; family Coraciidae; genus Eurystomus; species Eurystomus gularis. The sequence goes on along the minus strand of VZZY01019064.1, from coordinate 15,773 downwards.
CACTGTCAAGCATGTATGTTTACAAACATGAGCAATCTTGTGGAATTCAGATGAATTACTCTGTCACGCATGCATAATTGTTTTATGTCCTGGCATTAAAGAAGCCAACTGATGCTCAGCAGATCAGCAAAACAGATATACTTTAAAATGCATAAATATATATAAAACATCTATTGCCACAGAGCTTCCTAATTACAATGAGATATTTATAGCTTGAATATATTTACCTGATGTATCTGCTTCTAGAGGAAAGCATCCAGTAAACATAGAAGCTAGCACTGAGTCCTTAAAGTGGCATAAAGACTTGCACCTGGCTGTGTATAAACATCCTCACACATTGTCGTAGAATACCCTGGGTATCTTCAGTCTTGCCCTCTTCCACTGCATTTGCAAAGGATGATGAATGCACCACTGGGTGGATAAGGGATTGGCTGGATGGTCACACTCAAAGAGTTGCAATCAATGGCTCAATGTCCAAGTGGAGGCTTGTAACGAGTAGTGGTCCTCAGGGATCAGTACTGGGACCAGTTCTGTTTTGTCAGCAACATGGAGAATGGGATTGAGTGCACCCTCAACAAGTTTGCAGATGACACCAAACTGTGTAGTGGGGTCGACATGCTGGAGGGGAAGGGATGCCATCCAGAGGGACCTTGACAGTCTTGAGAGGTGGGCCCATGTCAACCTCATGAAGTTCAACAAGGCCAAGTGCAAGGTCCTGCACCTGGGTCGGGGCAATCCCAGGCACAAACACAGGTTGGGCAATGAGTGGATTGAGAGCGGCACTAGGGAGAAAGACTTGGGGGTGCTGGTTGATTATAAGCTCAACATGAGCCAGCAATGTGCAAGTGCAGCCCAGAAAGCCAACTGTATCCTGGGCTGCATCAAAAGAAGTGTGGCTAGCAGGTTAAGGGAGGCGATTCTGCCCCTCTGCTCTCTTGAGACCCCACCTGGAGTACCGCATCCAGCTCTGGAGCCCCAAGCACAAGAAGGACATGGACCTGTTGGAGAGGGTCCAGAGGAGGGCTACAAAGATCATCAGTGGGCTAGAACACCTCTCCTACAAAGACAAACTGAAAGAATTGGGCTTGTTCAGCCTGGAGAAAAGAAGGCTTCAGGGAGACCTTATTGCGGTCTGTTCCAGTATCTGTATCAGCCAAGAAGGCTGAGGAGGGCCTTTTTACAAAGGCCTGTAGCCATAGGACAAGGGGTAATAGGTTCAAACTGGAAGAGGGTAGATTTAGATTGTAAATTAGAAGGAAATTCCTTACCCTGAAGACACTGGAACAGGTTGCTGAGGGGGGTTGTGGATGCTCCATCTCTGGAGGTGTTCAAGGCCAGGTTGGATGGGACCTTGAGCAACCTGGTCTAGTAGGAGATGTCCCTGCCATGGCAGGGGGGGTTGGAACTAGATGATCTTTGAGGTCTCTTCCAACCCAAACCATTCTGTAATTCTATTAATTATGGCCTATTCAAATCTGAAACAGATACAAACAAAAGTAAACCTAATGTCAGTTAAGACTGAACATATTATATACAAGACCTAAGCATTAGCTCAGCTCTTACGTTTGTTGCATGATACTGTTAAGTCAGCTTTGAAAACAGTTCTAGAAACATATTTGTGCAAGTAGTCAAATAGTCTGCCCTTTACTATTGTCCTGGTTCAGCCAGGACAGGGTTAATTTTGGTGGAGCTAGGTTATTCTATACCACGCTGACGTCATGCCCCGGGGCCAGTTCCGGTGGGGGGGCAGTTCGCATTTGACTGCTTCGCCTGGGCTCAGGTCCATGCCTTGTCTGGTATTATTTTTTTTTGTATTGCTCCTTTCTCACTGTTACTGTCGTTCTGTTAACTGCAACTTCTTATTACACGCCGGTGTTCTGTGTAGGCTCATAGCTTACCCCATCTCAAGGATGCTCTTGCAAGTTGTGTCCTAGCTTAGCCATGTTTACATAAGGACCCCTAGAGGAATATTCTGTCTCCCTTACATTCTATCAGGGTCAAAGGCATAAAAAACTAGCCTCAGGTTAGCCAGCATTTTCTAGCCTACTTTAACATGACTGCTCATCCCACTGAGCAGACGAACTTGCTAGCTTGTGTGCCAGCAGCAATCTGTTTAGTTTTAGCTAATATATATGAAGGCAGGCATCAGAGCTTTTAATTTGCTTTCCTGTTACTTGCCTATGAAATATGGCGGGGTTTTCTGGTTGACGCTTGTATTCATTTTCTTGGAGCAAACTTTTAATGCATTGGATGGAAATAGCATGGAATAGGCAAGTTGCTTCACCCTCAGCCTTTTCACCAAGACTTGCAGAAACAGTGTCTTATTAAAAGGAATTGCTTATGTCTGACATACAGTTATACACAACAGGCAAGGATTTTTTCCAGTTAGCAGAACAATAAGGTGAAGAGTTACCCTGGCCTTGTGAAACATCTGGTGGTGAGAAGGAGATAAGAGATAGTGAAGTATTTGCTTCTATTAATATATTTGCTTATATCAATGCACTGTGAAAAGTGAACAACTAGGCCTTTGGGGGGGCTCGAGAAGACTGATAAAAAGGAAACATCTTCCCAAAAAGGCACTGAGAACTGGGGGATTGCCAAAAGAAGCATGAAGCCAGCGAAAATCTGCAACAACTGGGGAAGAGGTAAAGGCAGCAGGTGGAGATCGTGACCACTGACTCATGGACCACCTACCCGATTATACCACCTCCTCAAAAGAACAAAGGACAGAGCATATGAAGTAATTTACATAGCAAGTGAGGATATTTTAACCAGTCATATAGATGAATAACAATGGATATGCATTAGAAAGGAGAATAATTTAAAACTTTATGTATAAATAACTCATGATGCAGGATGAGTGTGTGCATGTTAGGAGGAGAGATCCCGCCATGCACCCAGTGCTGTAATAAACCAGTGTAGGCTTTCTAAACTATCATTTAGTTTTCTTCATTACGATTTTCCGTAACAGCTGCTCATGAAAATGCATGCATAAACAATGGAAAGGTGAAAAAATAATAATCTAATTATGCTTTTTTCTCAGTGTTATGAAAAATCTCTGTACACATGAAAAATGGCTCTAAGATGCAGCCATATTTTATAAGAAAAGTTTATATGTCTAGGTCCCACTTCACTTTGAAAGCAAATAAATAATTTCTCTTTTTACCTTGTAAGCAAATAAATAATTTCTCTTTTTACCATGGTGTACAGTAAAAACCTATCCCTATGAATACAACTGCCAAATAACTAGTAGTTGTGTGCACAAGTTAACAGTGCCAAACTGTATTTCTGCAAACTTTCTCGAGTTACAAGCCAACTATATGTTTAGAAAATATAGTAAGAAATAACTAAATCCCAAATGTTAACAGTATATTTTCATTACTATCTGAAGTCTAGTAAAAATCCTGTACAGTTATGTTCTTAATGTGTTCTTAATAGAATAATTCCAAGAAAAACTATAGCATGAGCTCAAGTTTTGTTGTACATCACTGAATTGACAGAGGGAGAAGCTGTTCTACACAATCTACCCACCAGAATTGCTTTAGTCATAGCTCATGCTTTACTAGACCCTATGGGATTAATTTCCTCAATTTTCTCAGATACGGATTTGCAGGTATCTAGTAAGACAAATTAAATAGAACACTTCCCACATGGTTAGTGCTTTTACAACAGATCTGCCTCTGTCTGTCTTTCCCTCACTCCCTCTCATTTCTATTCAGTTTAAAAATCGGTCACAGGATCCAAAATGACTGAAAACCAAAATTCTGCTCTTAATATATATTTAAGATATATAAGCTGTGAAATTCAGCAGTGCTAGAAGTTCTTCCCCGCTTTGAGCAGCTGGCAATTACCTGGAATGTGAACTGTTGCAGCGTGGGAGTTCCTCAGCAGAGTGTAAAGGAAAGTATGACCACAGGTGGAAACACAATACTTAATGTTTTGTTTTACATTTATTACCCACAGTAGTGCCATAAACATTAAATGGAAGCAAATAGGTGATTGCCTCTTCAGGACTTGGCCTGTTGTAAAACTGGAGGAAATGAAAACTCATTATGCAGTCTAGAGAAAAAAAATTGCCTTCTAGAAAAGAAAAGGAGGTAAGTTTTATTTTATTGGTTTTCTATTTTTAAAGTTACGTAAGTTTATTTGTCTTTTTATTTGGCTGGATTTTTACAGTTACTTCCAAGTTGCCTTGTAAGGGGAAATGTACCAAAGGACTTCCGGGTACTGATGGATGCCAAGCTGGACGTGAACCAGCAGTGCACACTTGCAGCTCAGAAGGCCAATCACATCCTGGGCTGTATCAAAAGAAGTGTGCCCAGCAGATCAAGAGAGGTGATTCTGCCCCTCTGCTCTGCTGTGGTGAGACCTCACCTGGACTACTGCATCCAGCTCTGGAACCCTCAACACAAGCAGGACATGGACCTGATGGAGTGGGTCCAGAGGAGGGCCACAAAAATGATCAGAGGGCTGGAGTACCTCTCCTACAAAGACACACCGAGAGAGTTGGGGTTGTACTGCCTGGAGAAGAGAAGGCTTGGAGGACACCTTATAGCAGCCTTCCAGTACCTGAAGGGGGCCTACAAGAAAGCTGTGGAGGGCCTTCTTAATAGGACAAGGGGCAATGGTTTTAAACGAGAGAAGGGTAGATTTAGATTAGACATTAGGAAGACATTCTTTACTGTGAGGGTGGTGGAACACTAAACAGATTGCTCAGAGAGGTGTTGGAGGCCCCATGTGTGGAAACATTCAAGGCCAGGCTTGATGGGGCTGATGTAGTTAGAAATATCCCTGCTGACTGCAGGGGGGTTGGACTAGATGACCTTTGAAGGTCCCTTCCAACCCAATGCATTTTATGATTCTATATAAAGTGTGCTGGACCAAGTCTGTATTTTAAGGGGATCGCATAGAAGCACAGGGTATTGCAGCTTCAGGGCCACACTGAGAAACAGTGCCATATATCATACACAGATTGAGAAAAGGTAGAAAAGACAGACTTTCCTGATGGTTTTTGCAGCAGATTATTAGAATAGTAAATTCATAAAGATGTATTTTCAAATAATGTCACTGATACTTACTGTGCGATTCCTTAGATTTACTTCACAGCATATTGTAATGTTAGCACATGGAAAGGTAGGATTTTCATGACAATTACTGCAGTACGGAACCTAATGCTGTTTTTTATTTCAACCTTCCACATAGCTGAAAATCTTCAAATAAATTAAAACATTAACTCTCTTAAGCTTTTCACAAAACAGTTTACTATAAATTTACTGATTCCTAGATAACATTTAGGCATTAATGTCCACCTCAACTAATGGTAGAACTCGGCACGTGAAGCCAGTGAAAGAGAACGTATGTGAAGAGAGACTTAAAGAGCAAGGGATTTTGGGCTCTGTGGTGCTGATTCAGCCATTGTCATTTGATGCTGCCATCAGTTGCCTGATCACACAGGCCAATGCTGAATTCAGCAACATCCCCTCACAAGTCTTCTTTCAGACAGTCCTGCCATAGGTTCCTGTGGGCCCAGCTCCTCTGCTGCCCACTGTGGTGCTAACATTACCTGCTTGGACATAACAGACAGAAATGGCTCCTTCAGTCACCCTTCATGTGGAAGGACACCACCTAAAGAGCTCAGCAAGATGCAACCAGCCCCAACAGAAGCCACACCCAACAGGAAGCTCCTCTGATTGATCCGCTTCTGGTTAAAGTAGCCCTGGTCTTGCCCACCACCCCAACCATGACCACCTGAGTGCCACAAAAACGCAGGTGGGCCAGGTTCTGCCTCTGGAACATGAAGCCAATAAGAAAAACAAAACATTCTGCTAGATTGTGACTCATTCACAGGTCGACTCCAGCTTGGGGGCCACAATTCAAGCCTCCGTACTTCAGGCTCAGAATGGGTTTTGGGGAAAAGTGTTTTATTAGACTAAAATACTTCTTCACAATTCCTAGTCCTAACATTACCTGAACTAAACTAAAAGTGGGCTTGCTCCAATTCTGACATCAGAGACTCCTACCCTTATAAGTCAGTAACTATGCAGGCAGCATGCATATTTGCTATACTGTATGGGGTTTTCATTTTATAACTTTTTTTCTTAAGTGTCTTGATGACTGTCTGTTCATTGTTTGTCATTTCATCTATTACCAACAGCTAAAGATCAGCCAGAAAGAAATTTAACTTTCCGCTCTGAGAAGGAATTTCATGGATTTCTCGTTTTAACCTAAAGGAACTCTTTGAACTGAAAGCCAAATACCTCAAACTTTTCCTAAATTTCTCCAACAGCCAAGGGGAATATCTGCAGTTCCCTACTCCCTTCCTCACAGTGTAGTGAGATTGATGCTAAGTGTTTATACAATTAATATTTACTTTTTAATTTTAGCATTATTAATTCTTGGTATTTTAAATGGTTTTGCAGACACATAGTTGAAAAGTTACACACCTCCCACTCCTTTTTAAAACATCCAGGCATGTGGGTGTTTTAAAGACAGAACTGGAACCATGAATTAAAGATTAATGATTTATGCATATCCTATTTCTGAAGAGAATATATGCAAGAGTACACGTGAACTGTTTTAACATGGGTGGTTTTGCTTGTATGTGACAAAACTGCTACAGTACCTTTTCTGTTTCATCAACAAAGCATCAAAAAAGATGGATGTTTGTTGTGGTATAAATCCAGCTGTAGATACGGGATGGATTTGTATCTGTTACAGCCTGGCTATGCATTTTACTTTTGAATTGTGAAGAACAGCATTATTGATTCTCATGGAAGTTTGTTGTCTTTTCTTGCTTTCATGTATCATTTTATTCAGATGCCTCCCAGTGATTTAATTCTGAGTAACTCTTCACGGAACATAAACTGAGGGCATGGATCTGTTCGTGGGGCCGTGACGCCGCCCGCCCCCCCGCCTGCCGCTCAGTCACGGGCTGTTCGGCCACCCNGCACCCGCCGCCCGCCAGCGACTCTGGGGCGCGAGCGGCTCGGCCCAACGGCCGCCGGCCTTGTGCAGCTGTTGGCGGCCTCTGGGGCGAGGTGAGGCCTGTTGCCTGAGAAGGCAGCAGGAGCGGCTCTCTCCAAGAGGTTTGCTGGGACACCACTGCCTCTTCCACCTGTGCTTGCGGGCAGGTCTCTCTCGCTCTTTATTTAAATTTATAGCATTTATAATGCAGTTCGTTTGAGTTCTTCAATTTAAATTTGTTCTGACAAAGCAAATACTGCTCTGGTCATACTGTGAAGTGATAGAATCTTTGAGTTTTTCCCCTTTAAGTTTGAACTTGGATAGATAGCTTGAGGGAATAGACATGATAAAAAAAAATCTGTGATCCTTTTAGTGTTCATGTTTATTAGTTAAATATTTTGCCACATGATGATAATGTGAGAAGTCTCAAGGAACAATTCATTAACCTGTTTTAATTAACTAAGCAAAGATAAAGACTGAAGCAATTTTCAGAGACAAAAAATCCTGATACAAGGTAATAAAACAATATTCTAAAGTGTGAGAAAGATCACGTATTATTTGGACATTCCTCTTGACAATATACAGGTTCATTTTGATGATGGATAAACAAGCAACTGCTAAATCATCCACCATTTTCACCTCTAATGCTGTTAAAGGACACATGAAGAAGAGGGGTGGAACATTACAAGCTGCAAAATGGAATGCTTCTTTAGCATCTAAAATTAAAACTAAATTAATGAGTAAGTCCTGTTAAAACTGAAACCATTTACTGTATTTGGAATGTATGACTTCAAAAGGAAAAATAATTGTGTTTAGCATAATTTGCTGAATTGCATAATACTGATGTGGTTATGTTGAGAATTTTAGGAGAGTCTAAAAGTTAAAACACATGACTGTAAGTGGTTTATTTCTCTAATTCTCTGAGTAGTTTCAGTGCTTGCTCTTCAGCATGCCAGTGTTTTTTAAGAGAGTGTACTCAAGTGCATTTCTACCATCCATGTCCATTTTGGGGCATCTGAAAACTGAGGTAACAAAATGAGTAAAATCATTGATCTTTAAAAATATAGTTGCCATAGTAAAATATCTAGTATTACCATTTGCAAAATGGGATTTGCATAAAATTCTTCATTGAGTCACTTACTGAATCAGGGAAAACTACAAATATTAATCTGCTGATTTAATCACTTTCCAGAACTTTATTTTTAAAAATCTGGACTAGAGCGGAATCTGTGCATGAAACGAACTTGAAGCTGATAGGAATAGTCATCAGAATGACAGTCAACAGAAACAGTTTTATAATAGAAGGTGTTAGGCTTTGCTGTTGTTCCACCAAAACCTACAGGAAAATGTTATGTAGAGCAGGCTTGGAACTGAAGCTATTGAATATAATATGATTTTGTCTCCTTTAGATAACTCATCTGTGTTTAAAGTATCTTTAAAACAAAATAATAAAGCATTAGCTGTGGCTTTGAGTGTGGAGAAAGAAAATTCTCGGAAGCTAAAGAATGAGAAAATTTTCCTTCAAAAGGAAGTAGAAAAGCTGCAGCTTCATAATATCTTGCTTCGTCGAAAACTAAACTCTTTGGTATGCTGCAAATAATATTATTTAAATAGATCCGCTAAACTAAGCTTTTATCTTTTTTGGAAACTTAATTTGCTTCTTAAAGAGGTAATTTAAAATACACATCTCAGATTTGTGAAGTTATATCATCTGATACGATAGTATTCACATTTGTTTTTTCTTTCATGGGATTTTTTTGTACTTACTGTTTTGTCCACCAGTGTATATGTCTATCCATAACTATGTTAGAGCCAGCTTCACCTTTATAGATATTGAGATGGTATTGCAAATGTAACTGTTTGTTTGTTTGTTTTTTAATTCAATGTAGATTCCCCTTAATATCTTGTGTTTTCTTAAGCTAGAAGCCACTTAAAATATATTTTTAAAATTAATTTTTTTTTACATCAGAATAAAACTCTTCTAGAAATAGAAGCATTTTTGAACAATAACCTCATAACTGCAATAGAAATAAGCAGACTTTCTGAGGTAAGATGTTTGTTGAAATATTGAAGTCTTTTTCCAGGATATTTTCAAAGCCTCTTAATGAGTGCAATGTTGAAATCACATATGCATTTTAAAACATTTTCCCTAATTCCTTAAAATTTGGGATGAAACCTTAGTCTATTGAAATCAATTAAATATTGCTGTTACTTGCACTATAAATTTAGGATTTAATCTGGTATAAAAAGTATCTAAAAGTTACATATCAGTTAGCCCTGATGAAGTCATGTGGCAAAAAAAACCCAAACCGTAGTACTTCAGTATGTAGTATTCTTCACCGGTGAGTGAGCTACTTGTCTTCCTTGCTTAGTGCTGCAGTAAATATATTGCATGTGGAACTTCCCCAGAAAATATAGGCCATGTTAGTCCTTGTGGCATGGCAAAATTACACTTAATTAAAAAAAATTGCTAAACTATTTTTGTCTGCTCTAAACAGTTGCTTAGTGTTGCTCTGTGCTTCTGTATGCATAGTGCACTTGGCATTAGTTATAGCTACACTTAAGTCTATACATTGCTTTGGGATGCAAGTACGTTACAGATTTTGATAAGTTTTGCCACAAAGTATTTTTTTTTAAATTGTTGTGTGTGCTTGAATATCATGCACCTTTCTTCAGGAGTTCTATTTTTTGCCCATTCATTTTTTCTCCTGCGAATGTTTCCAATACTTACAACATAAAAGAGTATTCAATTGTTTCTACTTCCACTGTTCTTCTTTTGCAAGAATCTTCAGAGTTCTCTTCCGCTGTCAGCTGGCCCAAGTATCCCTGCTGATGACCAGTTCAAGAGTACATGCCAGTCTGTTAGGTAGGTGGTTATATCAAATGTGGAAGTTGGTAAGTATCTGTGGATTTTTTACAATTAATCCTTGTATATTGTCCTTGGTACTTTTGAGGTAATAAGAAATAATTTCCTGTCTACTTCAGAAATTACCTATTTGCAACTTGGAATTTATATATAGAAAGAGTGGTAGACCAAACTTGTGTTTGAATAACTTGCTTCTTTCTTCATGGGATCTCACCAGCACAAAGCCATATTCTCTAACGTATTTTATACAAATTATATTACTATTATTATAAATATTGTCAAATACATTTGCCCCTAAGATAGAACCAGATTTCATATATGAGTTCTTGTTTTTTCCTTTTATACATTACTAATGGAATTTTTTAAAAAAGAGAAAGTTATGGCATAAAATGTAATAAAAATCTTCACAGTAAAATTTCCTCCTTTCAGATCTGTAGAATTGCCAGTGAAGTTTCTTTTAATTGCAACACCTAATGCAAAACAGCAAGATAGCCCTTCTGTGTGTGAAATACCGAATTCTTATAAGTGTTCAACTATTTTGTCAAAGGAAATGCATTTGGAGCAAGTCAAGTTTGCGTTATCGTTACCTCCTGGTACAAATAATGAAAAGTTAATTGAAATAGACCCAGTGGAAATAACTGTTGACAAAAATCTATTTTTAAAAGGTATGACCTATTTCTGTACAAATTATTTATTTTTCAAAGCTATCTGAGAATTAGTATTTGATAATTTATTATTTGGTGTGTGATACAGAAGGTATAGTAAGATTCCTAAACTGTAATAAACTAATAAAAAATAGAATGCTCACCCATAAGAATAGGTGTCCTGGCAAATCACTTATATGTTCATTGAAATAACACAGCTGAAATGTAACAAAATTAATGTGAACAGAAAAATACATTTTTATTTACACACAATTTCAAACATCCAGCTTTGGTAAAATATGAAGTTAGTCCTAGTTAACTAAACTTTTAAAGACCAACCACAGCATATGTCTATTCATTTAAATGACAGACTGCATTTTGGGTTTTTTTCTATGCTTCTGGTCCAACCTTCAGTAATCTCTTAGTTTGATAACTGTGCTCTATTCTTTCTTTCCTCAAGCTGCTGAATTTTTTCTCTTTGCAGAAGATCAATTATGCACAGAACTAACTTGCAATAGTGCCTTCCTGACACATGTCAAAAATACCCAATCTTTAAGACAGTCTGAGGAGCTTACAAAACAATACAATGATAGATCATTGCCATTCTGTGGAAATGAGACTGAAAGAAAGAAACATACAGTACTTTGTAAGTCAAAACATCAACCAAATATAAAGGATTTTGATAAAAAATGTAGCTCAAATAATTTGCCTCATCGTGGTATCAACAGCAGCAACAATACCAATGACATGAATTTGCAGGAAAGTTCAAGAGACTTGTGTCACATTATTCTTTCACCTCTTAAACATAGCAATGAAAGTGAGATAGACTTTAAGAAGCTGCTTTTTACTGACAAGATGAAGCCTGAAGAAACTATTTATGATGCTGATATGGAGTTGACTGCCAGTAATGCAGGTGAACTGCTCACAGTTACAGCAAAAGATAAATTACACCAAAATAAAAATAGTAATGCTAATTCTGATAAAATATTAGCAAACTTCAGAAAAGTAAAATATTCTAAAAATGATAAAGAGAAAATGAAAAGCAAAACTGAAGTAACTTCAGATTTATATGCAGAAAAAAGGCATACTAGGGCTGCCAATAATGAAGTTACAAAAACTACTGACTCACAAATTCAACTATTCCAAAGTCAGACAGAATGGCTACCTACAGGAAATTCTGCAGGGAAGCAGATTTTGCTAAATACCTGCAAATACTATCAAGCACAAAATTGGCCAAGTAAAGCTAAAGATACTAGGAGGACATACCAGGTTAACTTAATGAATCCAAGAAAGCAGAAGACAAAGAAAGAAACTTTCTCAGAAATATTTGAAGACGTGGAAAGCAAAGTACAAAAAGCAGACTCAAACTCGTGTAGTAACAAGATCCTACCGGCAGTTTATTGTGCTGAAAATCTACCCATCCAAGATAACACTTCTAATGCATTGCCTTTACTGGGGGACTTTCTACATACAAATGAGAAAAATAGCAGACCAAAAATAAACAGGAAAACTTTTCAAAACCCTTCTAAAATGAACACAGCAAAATACTGTAGAGAGGAAAATGGGCGCTGTGGAGAATGTATTTCAAAAAAGTGTAAAACAGATATACACCAACATGACAGCAAGAAAGAGCAAGACCAGAAGAATATTATAAAGAGAAAATACAACAAAAAAACCAGTTACAGACAAAGTGGAGAAACTGAAAGTGACAGCATTCATAAAATGAAAACTCAGGAAGTAGAGCAAAAGAGTAGCCATTTTTTGCCCAGCAGATTAAAACATACATTGGCAAAGGCTAGCCGGAAAACATGTATAATACCAAAAGAAAATCTCAAACAGTACTCACTTTGTAAAAATGAAGATTTAAAAAATAAGGATACATTGCATGCAGAGGCTGTTCATGGAAATAAAAAACCTGAAACTCAGCAAATGCAAGTAGCTTTAGTTACTCAGAATGATGTAGCTATGCATACACCACAAGCTAAAGAACAAATTGATGATGCCAATATGTTAAAGAAAGTAGTTTCCTCATCAGTGGCACATAAAACTCCTCACATTAGTAATTCTCCTGATAATCAGGTAAAGCACAAACAGAGGTTTACTTCTGATATTACTGAGACCAGACTAGAAAAAAAATATTTTAGGCATATTGATCAGGGGGTGCATAATACTTTGGATGATCAGAAAGTCCCTTGTGAGGTAGATTCCTTTACAAACAAGTTAAAGCCTATGGTTCAAAAATCAGAAATTGAATGTTCTAAGACTATGCTGTTAAATGTACATAGCTTTTTCCAGGAAAGTCTTCCCAGTGTGGAGCTCCCAGCCTTTGATAACCACAGTGCTTCCATGAACTTCTCTATACTGAAAAACTCAGAAGTCTGTGGGAAAAAATATCATAATGAAGCACTGGAGGCTGGAAAGACAGAAAAAAAGCTGGACCATATTTCTAAAGAGGCTTACAAAAAGACTGTGACACCTTGTGGTAAGTGTATGGGTGAGAAAAAAAGGGGCGTTTTGAATTAGGTAGTATCTGAAATAGTGGTAAGGTATGTTCTAGTATGTAGTACTATCTTACTCATTGCTTGCTTAGAATGGATAAAACAGGAGTTTTTTAATTGTGGTAACTAACATTCCTGTTACTTTTTGATGTATCCCAAAAGAACATTTAGTTCATCAGATATAATCTTGAGGAGCAATTATAGTATTCATTTTTCAAATATTGTGATGGAATTCAGAAAGTAAGGGGTAGAAAAGATACAATAGCTTGAGCTTTTGTAGAAGGAAATAGGAGGGAACTACACTGTTCCATTCATAAATGGAGAACATAGCTAGACTTAATTATTTCATTTGTATTTCTTTAGAAACACTGCAATTCAACAGGAATTCTGAGATCTAAAAAAAGTACTTTGAGCAGGTTTTCTCTAGAATCTACCCATCAGCAAACTTTCATGTGACAACCTCTTTTTTAAGTATGATATATTAAGATACATCAAGGAAAACAACCAAACTTTAGTGTAGCCTGGTAGATAGATTTAGATTTTTCTATCATACAATGAAATTACTGTAAAGGAGCTAAAGGAATATATGATTAACACATCTATGCTAAACTTTAAATATGCTTTCAAATGTAGCTTTGAAGTTTTGTAGCATGAGGGGTCTTTTTTGTAAATATACTTCTCAACAAGTTCCTGTTTACTTTATTGTCTCTGAGAATGTCCTAACACCTAGGTGGTTTCCTAACTCAAATTAATAGTTTGAATCCCAAGCTATCAAGCAAATACTGCCTTGGCTTCATTTGAATGATAGGATACAATGGCCAAAAAAAATCTCCTGTTTTATATGGCCACAGAATAGGGATACTGGCAGAATTAGACCATTGTGCGAGGTATTAGTCCCGTCATTTGCAGTTGCATCTTCTCATCTTCAATTCCTTCTTTGGAAGGTAGAAAAAGGATCTCAGAGTTGTATTAGCTTTAATGATAAAGTAGTAAACCCTTATGATCAGCAATATTAAAGACTACTTACATAAAAAGCAAGCTAATAATTTGATCTTCATCCATTTAAGCATAGTTCAAAAAACAAGTTCACTTTTCATCTTACATCCAAATCTATATCTTGACTTAGAAGAAAGCAAGGAAATACCTTCTTTTCTGATGACGCCAGCTCTTCTGATCACTGCCTTGAGCTATACTTAGAAATATACTTTGAAAGTATCCTGTAATTAAAGTGTCTGTATAGTTAGAGCTATGTGAACATAAATATTCAAGGGCATCCAGCTTTCCTAAATAATGCAGACTCATAGATGTGTCAAAGCTCTTACAGCTTAGAAGTAAGCTAACCTGATATCTAGCCTGAAGCTTTAGGAAAAGCTCAGAATAACAGTTTACTTTCACCTTAAAACAAGTAGACTGATTTGTGAGGCAACCAAACTTGGGAGGCTTTTCAGGATGAGAGAGCCCTCTCATTTTAACCAAAAGAGCATTGCTCCTCTTTAATGAACTCCTTCAAAAGACAGTGTTTTTTCTTTTCCCTTCACAAATCAGGAGGGACCTGCTACAAGGAACCCAAAGTCACCTTAGTATATCTTGCTCAAGTAGAGTTAGCAGAACTTCAGTGAAGATCCTCTGACTTTGTCTCTGCTTAACACATTTCAGAAGACTGTTACGTGATCAGTCTTACCCACTGAGATATTTTACTTTATCCCAGCACAGAATTTTACTCTAGGGCAATAGTAATTGAGCACTCTCAGCTTGACTGTCAGTTAAGAGTGTGTATACTAGCCTGTACAAGCCATTGAGATGCTATACTAAAAAGATACTCACTTTTATGACAGATATGTAAATATACAGTGATACAATTTATTAGTCTCAAGGTGGGCACAGCAAAAAGTTCATGATTTATGCCACGTGTATGAAATTCCTTTGTGAGGTCTGCTTCCACAGAGGATTTAAGGTAAAGTGTTAAAACTCAAGAAGTGAAGATAAGAGACTTTTAAATTCAGTTCCTTTGAAAAACTAGATTCCAGATGTTTTCATCTGGATGCACTAAATCTAAAACTTGATCTGTATCAGTGAGGAATGTACACTCTTGGAAGAACTTTAAGGAGTACAAATTAAGATCATTTATTTCATCTTTGATTGCTGTGTGCCATAAATCTTAGTGCTTTTCAGTGAGACTATGATTTAGAAATCGTTTAGATTTTTTGGAAATGTGAGCTAGATAATCATTTCAATATTTTGCTCAAGTTACTAAAAAAATGTGTCCAGATTAAATACTGATTGTTTAGTCTGGCATTCTGAATTGGTCTTTAAAATTACAGACAGCTGACACAAATAGTACTACTTCTGCTAAGGGTGGTTACTTTTTTTTATGGAGTATTCCTCTTGGACCTGTTCAGTGGTTCAAAATAAGAGGCATTGTAAGTAGTTTGGTAGTGTACAGCTTGAAGATAAGGATGGTCACTTAATCATCTTGCTATGCTCATTTTATGCACATGTGCCTGAAAAGCAGGCATGAAGTTGGAAAATTCAGTACTAGGGAACCCCTGTACAGGTTGGATCTTCATCTTATACATGTATGCCCTCCTGACTGCATTCAAGGGCGTGATCTGTGTGCAGTTTTACTTTTTAAAATGCAGTAACTCTTGGGAGTCTTAAGCAGCTAGCTGCAAATTACAGTACTTGCAGGACTTGCTTGAAGTATGCCAAGAGGCATGGCAGACCATGGAGCTGTTGCTCCAAATTTGGGTAGATTGAAAGCTGCTGTAGTGACATTTTCTTTTATCATCTATCCGAATTTTT
>VZZY01019063.1:163765-177132 GCA_013400335.1 Eurystomus gularis | reverse complement strand
ATCCAGATTTTTTTATTTTTTTTAAATAAACATCTCTAACAGTTCAAATCAAGTCTATCATATCCTCAAAGAGTCTTCTCCAAAGCTACAAGTACGATTTCGTAACGTAAGATTTTTCTACCTTGTACCGGTGGTTCCTGTGAATGCTGTTCTGGAAGCAGTCCATGCAGAGCACACAAGTGGGATCAACTGCACAGTCTCTGCAAGAAAAATGGTAATTGAAAAATTTCCTCAAACAAACACATCCCGTTTTCACGCACAAAAGAAAACGCTGCTCTGGAAAAAAAAAAATCAATCCATCAGTCGAGATTAACAATAGATTCAAATTATAAAAGCACTGCCTATTCCATGCTGCAGAAAGATGAAGGCCAACCTGTTCAGCTTGTACCCAAATCTGTTAGATTACATCAGAAACATGCTTGATTTCCACTTTCAAAACTTGCTGCTGACATATTTCTGGTTTTGCTCCGAATAAGGAGTTATTAAAAACCAAGACAACTCTCAAGTAGCTTTATTATTGTTTCCAACAACTGTGGCCAGTTTAGTCATCAAACTTTTGCTGTGCTTCTGCTACATTATGTTTCTGACTTTTAAAATAGCTTGAAGTTAAAAATCTAAAGAGAATTCCTTTACGAAATTAGCCAAAGAATATACACCTAGAAATTTATTTTCAACAGCTTCAGTCATGCAGTCAAATACCTGAAAATCCAGAATTACATTCATGGGTAATCTAATTCAATTTTTTTCTCTATGCTCCACATATTTTTTTTATATTCCCTTTTTTCCTGATACACGGTCACTCTCTTTTCTTCAAATGCTGTTTCATTATATGCAAAACATGGATGACGGGTGTTTAATGACAACATACCAAGTTTTTTTGTATTGTTCAACATCTAGTTCAAGCCTCCTTTACGATACAACTCAAATAGTATGGTAATTCCAATTACAGAATGAATTTCCTTTCAAACCTTTAGATGATAGTCACTGTTACAATAACTACCACAAATCTACTGCGAGATGAGTTGAAAGAAAAAAATTAGGCCAGAAGTGCCTGTGAGATTTGAATGCCCATTTCGAGATTTTAATATTTCAGAATATCTATTATTTTTAGCATTTTAGAAGTCTAAAACAAAAGGATATTTAGCTTCAGTTGCAGTAGCAAGTACAGTATTTTGTATAAATACTGCCAAATTTCTGCAAGACTGGAACTCCAAAAAAAATAAGAAACAAGGACCTCCTTTAAGAAATACAGCTTTATCTTTTTGCCTGCTATCACAAAAGAACTCTGCAGAGGTAGGAACGTCATTATTCCTGTTACAGCAGCACTAAGCTGCCTTCATCCTTTTCCTTTGTGCAATCCATCATCACATTCACTATACACTTTCTAGCAAACACGTAAGGACTTCTTCAAAGACCATCCTCCTTACATACGCAACACTAGCTATTCCTAGAAAAAGCTGAAAAGTGATTTATGAATTACACTGTAAGGTTCTAATAAAGTTTAGAGTATTCATTCTGACACCTCCTCAATTCTAAGGGCTGGATTTTTTTAGCCACGGTAATATTCTTCATCCTTAATCATATTATTCTGGTATCTCTGATTAATTTTTCCAGGCTTTTAAAATAAACTGAAAACTACAATAAGCAATGACAATAGCATCATATTAATACTAATGAATTGCCCACACAGTTGCAATCTTTATATCCACCACAAAGACCCCTGGGGTTTTTGATATTAATATATTATTATTCGTACTAGTCATATTAATATAAGCAAAGACCTACTACTAGTCATATTAATATAAGCAAAGACCTACTACAACACGAGCAATGACTAATTAGCAGTGCAACTGATTTTATTACACCAATTTGCTGCATTCTCTCAAATGGGGCCATTCATGGTAACATACCTTCATTCTTACCTGCATGAGTATGTTGTCTCCCCTCCTTTGAACACCTTCCCGCAGAGCTGGAAGGTTCCACTGTGTTGTAGTTTCTCCAGGAATATATCTGGGTCTTCCCCAAACAAATAACATTCCAGAGGGTATAATATTGCTGCCCGGACCATTTCTTCTTGTTTCTCCACTAAGGGGTCCATTTCAGCTGAGTAAATATTTGGCACATGTTTTGCCAAGCACTGTAAAAACGCAGCTTGGAAGTTGAATCTTTCATCGCACCACTGCAAGAAAAAGTACACCCATGAATAAATATAAGTAATGAAAAAAATAAAGAAAATAGGATTAAGTACTTCTGCTATGGAAAGAAATTCTGGCTTCACAGTAGAAGTCAGTTCTGTGAGCAATAAACCCCACGAATCCACAGTTTCCCAAGAACTTCCCTGCTTTTTTCCTTTCAGTATCCACCATGGTAACCTCTGTTCCCTTGACGTCTTCTGCTAAAACACTCCAAGGCAAGAGTTGGCAAGGGCTATGCTACTGTAGAGCAACCCACGTGCTAATCAATTTTCAACAACACGCTTGCCAGCAGGCCAGCCAACACACAGATCCTTATGTCTGTTCAGCTGCCAGCAAATAGCAAGAGCAGCAGCGGGTTTCCCTGTCCTAGCTGGGAAATAAGTTTGGGATTCATTTCTTAGCCAAAACACGCAGCAAGTCAACAGTCTCTGAAATGGTTACCCTTCAAGAATATCACATTGTAACTGGTCATCAAGGTCCAAAAGTTATTGAGGGAGAAAGAAGCCCAACTGATTACAGAAGCTTGATATCCTTGGGAAACCAGACTAAAATGCAATTTCATATTCGTAAGACAGTTAATAAAAGTATTTGTGTTTTGACTTGAGGTTCTTGGTTTTCTTAAATTTAAGTGCCTAATTTTACTTGCAACTACTCTACTTCTCTGAGTTCTCTCTCTCTGTTTCTAGCTCTGAGTTCTCTATTTCTGTCCTTCAAGTCCAAATATTCTTTCTTTCACATTATTCCCATTATTTAGAAATACCTTTTGGTTTTCTCCAGTGCAAATCAGATAAAAAGCTGACCCATCAAGGCTCTTAAAGACAACCTCCTTCCATAAACAACCTTGACTTACGCCCAATAATTTATTTTTGCAAGAAAAAATGTATACATAACTTCACAAATAGCTCTAAAGGGAATTTCTTCCAGGCCAGCAAGCTGAGAATAAGCAAAGCAACTACCAAAGAGTTCAGCTTCAGAGAAGGCTCAAGAAGTATTCAACTTCTTTAAAGGATGAAAACACACATCATCTTATGTGAAAGGCAAAAAATCCTGACTTCTGACTTCAAATGAAACCTACATCAATTGAATCAATGCATTTTCCCCAAAACTGACAGAGATAAGGGAACAAATAATCGATCTAAGGCTATAGCTCCCTAGTTTATTTCCTAGATTAGAATAATTCTCAAAAAAAAAATAATCTAGAATATATGCAGCTTGAAGTGCTGCAATCCCAGTACTCTGAAAGCCAAATCTGCAAACGTCATGTAGAAATTGCCATTATTTTCTGAAAAACTATATGTCTACCTCATATAGACATACGACATATACGTAGTACAAAGAACTGTCTACATACGTGTCAAGGTTTACAGTGAGACTGCTAGACCTACAACTGATGCTCTGTTAACCACTCTTTCCCTTCCCCCTCAAAAAAGGGAAGAGAAAGGGGATGAGGGAGATAGATTCATGGATTGCTGTTGGTCCCCCTGCCCTTCCAAATGGGAAGGAAAGAGAATAAGGGAGAGACTTACAGATTAGAAAGCTACAACAACTTTAATGGAGAAAATCATAATAAAATGGAATATATATAAATATATACAAACCCAGTATCAACCCCCCACCTCCTGATGGCAATCACCATCACCACTGCTGCTGTGCAACAGGCACCAGGGAAGTCCCAGANCTGTTGGTCCCCCTGCCCTTCCAAATGGGAAGGAAAGAGAATAAGGGAGAGACTTACAGATTAGAAAGCTACAACAACTTTAATGGAGAAAATCATAATAAAATGGAATATATATAAATATATACAAACCCAGTATCAACCCCCCACCTCCTGATGGCAATCACCATCACCACTGCTGCTGTGCAACAGGCACCGGGGAAGTCCCAGACTGGACTCAGGGGCAGATGGGAACCAGGTTCAGGAGCTGGGTTCAGGAACACACAAATCAGGACCAAAGGCAGAATGGATGGAGTCTTCCTCAGATACTGGTCATTGAAGAAGAGGAAGAGAAGGGACAAGACCCTCATGATACTTCAGCTTTGTACTGAATATGACATAGATGGGATGGAATCCCTTGTTGGTCAGTTTAGGGTCACCTGTCCTGGCTGCTCCTCCCCACCAGTGTGGCCTTTCACTTTCTGCACCCCCTGATGTGGTACACAAGAGTCAGCAGTGACCTTGGTCTGCACCCTCAGTCATTGGTAGTAACTTCAAACACAGAGCATTATCACTGCTGGAAGCAGACTCTGTCTGCCAAAAACATGCTGTTCACTTCCAAAAGTGCCGTTACTTAGAAGAGACTGAGCCGAAAAGTCAAATCACTGAACAGAATGAGTTTGGTTCTAACCCAACCCACGACAATACAAAATCTAAACAGAAGAAACAAATCAAACATGCTGAAAAGAGCCCAGATTAGTTATGAGGAAAGGATGTTATTGTTAATTTGTTAAAGGACATAGGTTCCACATTATAGTCACCCTAAACACTTGCTTTATGGCTTTAATAAGCCACACCATACTTCTGATGTGTTTTGTTTTAGCTTGAGGCTTCTATTGATATTTTGGCCATCAATCTTCCTTAGCTTTACCCTTAGGTAGTCCATGACTTCATTTATCATGGTGATCACAAAATCACAGACTGGTAGGGTAGGAAGGAACCTCTGGAGGTCATCTAGTCCAACCCCCCTGCCAAAGCAGGTACACCTAGGAACAAATGATCCACGAACTCAAAGTTATGAAAGAAAATGCATGGCCAACACTGATTGAAAAGAGAAGCCACAGATAATGTGGTCAAGCAGGAGAGTAAATTTGTCTTCAAATCATCCTAGAATAGCCTCATTTTATAAGCAGAGGTTGACCAGTCTAATCAGATTTCTTGAATCACAAAGCATTCAACCTGTCCTTAAATACCTGAAAATGAAGATTCATCCATGAAGGGAACCGCTTAAAGGCTAAGAAAAATTCTAGATCAAGAACAGACTTATTACTTGAGCAGTAAGCACTCACTGTGCCAGTCATAAAAACTTGAGCATATATATGCAACACACATGCATTCTGTGTACCCATACATGCATGCACTCAAATCCATACGTATTACTTATTTTCAAATATTCACAGTGCTAAGGAACAAAAGCAAATGAAACAAATGAGCTGACTGCCTTTTTAAGTAAGTTGTTCAGTTTTCAACTACCTAGAAACATGTTTTTTTAATAAAGATTGTGCTTACCCGGGGCATAGAGACACCAGATTATAAAAAAGCAACTGCAAATCAAGTGCAAATTTATCAAATACTTGCATAACAACACTTAGAAAAATAACACTCTTAGCTGGGGGTTCTCAGAAAGACAAACTGCAAAAGGTAACTGAAAACTGAATTCCTTGATCACACGTGTCTTTTTTTTGTCTAGTTTAAGATGAGTGGAAGTGGATTATTCCTATCATAACAAAAGCCCTTAATTCAGTGTTCCTCCATAGACATGTTCCCTCCATAACTTGTTTTGAGTTTTTGTTTTACGCCTACTGCACTATGGCTTTTGCAAGCAGCCCTTCTAGTTTGGTTCCTGTATTTCCTCAAACAGAGGGGTGTGGGATGTGACCCCTTGGCATGTTCTCTTTCCAAAACACAGGAGAACCCCCATCTGTAGATCCTCCATCTAAGTCACGTTCCCAAGAGATGGTTTAAGTTTAGCTTCTGCATTGCTGGAACAGAGCACATCATAGCTTCAAGAAACACAGGGCTGAGCTTTCCTGAAAATCTGCCAGGAGCACAGAGTGGTTCTCACACAGTCTAACTCACGAGCATTTCAAGCACTCCCGTGCAAAGCTTTTAATTCTATGTAAACATCGCGCGGAGAAGGGAGGACAGGAAGCACTGAACGAGAAAGAAGGAAAGATAGAGAACTCTCTCAAGCAGGCTCGCTGCCTTCTGGTAAACACACTAAATTATCTCCTCAGCCTGCGTATCACCCAGGAAATATCCATTATATTCATAAGACAAACAAGAATATGCTTTTCCTTACTTCTAAAAGCTTCACCAGGCTAAATGTCAGACCTATCCCATACCCTCTGTATCTCCTAGGAGATGTAATTTATTCCTTGCATCAAAACCTGTTTAGTACACTACGCCAACTGTATAAAATGACACACAAAACTATCAAAAATACAAGAGCTGCCAAAGAAAGCACACCCTTAAGTTAAGACCGGCATCCACTGCTAGCTTGGTTCCCTTGTGCACACATACTGCAATTCAGGTTTCAACACTTGGATTAGCGTTTTGAGTAGTCCCCCCCTTCCCTCTGCTCACTCACTGCTTTACCTGAGCAGGTACCTGTCAAGCACTCCGTTGTCACAGATACAAAAACCATATAAATGAATAAATTTTTATGTTTTCTTAATTTACTATATACTGATGGATGAAGAGGAAATAAAAAACTGTACCATCAACAATTAAATTCTAACTGTCCTTTGCAGAGGGTGAGCTGGGAGGCTAGAAAAACCTAAGAGCTGTGTGAGAGCTGCAAGCAGTGGTGGGGCTTGTGCTGCAGCTTCATGCCCACCACTGGCATGGGCAGACATGAGAGGCTGTGGAGCTGCCATCCTTAAACACATTCAGAAGCTGACTGGATATGGTCCTTAAAAACCTGTTCTAGGTGATCCTGCTTGAGCAAGGGGATTGGACCTGGTGATCTCCAGAAGTGCCTTCCAGCCTCAACCATTCTGTGATTCAACTGCCTTCACCAGGAGAAATCTTTCTTTCTCAATCATAGAATGGGTTGGGTTGGAAGGGATCTTAAAGATCATCTAGTTCCAACCCCCTCCCATGGCAGGGACAACTCCCACCAGACCACGTTGCTCAAGGCCTCATCCAACCTGGTCTTGAACACATCCAGTGATAGAGCACCCACAACCCCCTTGGCAACCTGTTCCAGTGTCTCACCACCCTCAATGAAAGACTTCTTCTTAATTTCTAATCTAAATCTACTCTCTTCCAGTTTGAAACCATTACCCCTTGTCCTATCACTACATGCCCTTGTGAAAAGTCCCTTCCCAGCTTTCTTGCAGGTCTCCTTCAGATACTGGAAGGCTGCAATGAGACCACCCTGGAGTCTTCTCTTCTCCAGGCTGAACAACCCCAACTCTCCAGCCTCATAGGAGAGGTGCACCAGTCCTCTAATCATCTTCATGGCCTTCCTCTGGACCTGCTCCAACAGCTTTATGTCCCTCTTGAACCGGGGGCTCCACAGCTGGACACAGTACTCCAGGTGAGGTCTCAGGAGAGCGGCTTCACCTCAAATTTGAATTCTGAAATCTGTCAGTTTTTAAATATCTGTATTAGCAACCTTACTATAGTTCTTTTGATGGGTTCTTTGGTCATTTCTCTGCTTTTTAATAAAAGTCAGCTGAAAAAACAGCCATGTCCATCACACGGACCATACCGACACATGCATGGCCTAGAAAAAAAACCACCACAAACAATGACCAGAATGAGCTAAGGGGAGTAGCCCTGGAAGCAGGACACCACCACCTTTCCTGGAGGGAAGACATCCACGCCATGCGGGTTTGCATTCCCAGCAGGCAAAGGTGACACTAGGGAAACACTGGTGAAGAGCACGCACCATCTCCTATCTCTTCTTCTGCACTTTCTATCTCAAACCTTCTCCAGCTCCATCTCTTTTCCTCCTTTAATCACACATTCCTGTCACACTCTCCTTTGTGAAGATGACAATAATTCTCAAACTGTGTGAAAAAGGGAGATGAAGGGAACAAGGAGGAGTTGCAAAGCTGAGTTTCTCAAGCTTAAGCAGTTTTGTCAGAAGAGCAGAGACAGCACCCATTTCGTCCAAGACATTTGATTTGTTCTGGTACTCAAAAGCAGTAATCTGTGATCTTTGATGGCTTTTCAGAAGAATATAACCACAGAAGCGGTACTTCACAACACCATTTGAGAAAGAATCGTTAGGAGATACCTGCATGAAAACCTGTCCTCCTCTGTGGGATCAGACTAATATTTCTTCCCATGTGCAAGAATATAGAGCTCATCCCAAAAGTCAATTCCAACCAAACACACAGGTTTCTCCTACATCTACAAGGACAGTTTGTGGGCTTTTTCCAAACCCTCTAAATAAGTACCATGTCAGAAAAGGTCAGAGGATGAAGAATCATATTTGCCTAGAAATACTGCCCTAAAAAGAGCAAAATTTCTGTCATTGAGATATCAAACATATCCATATCCAACTTTGTCATTCACAAATGCATTCACTTGTGAATAATGCAAATAATAGGAGAGGTAAGCAAGTATATAAGGAAAAGGGGAAAAGTTAACAACAAACTCTCTCAATTCACTTTTCACCTACAGATCAAGCATCAAATGAGATTTCTTACCACTATGATAGAATTTCTTTATCAGTCCAACAGGCTTATTACATAAATTCAGTAGCCATCAATTTCATGACAGTTTTTGATTTATATTCTAAGCACAGCTATGTTTGAACTCCAAAGTCTTTTCAAACTAAGAGTTTGCATTAGCAACACTATAAAAAGCAGCTCTACTTCAACTGCACTGACACGCTGATCTTTAGTGCACAAGTGACTGTATAAATTTCAAGACTGTATTTTTAGATCTATACATTAATGCAATCGGTGAAAAGGAATATTAATGTTTATAAACATTAAATAAGAAATTATAACGGAATAGACACTTTCAGTTGCACAAACTAAAACCTGTACCTGGTTCAATACTTCAGTTTAAAGCAGTAGTAAGAAAAGCTGAATTTGTGCACGATATATATCTGTCAAGCATGAGATGGCAATACCAGCTGCCTGTCAAAACAGAAGCAAGATTTTAAGCAGGTGCCATTCAACATAAATACCAAATGCAAAAGGTTGCTTTACCTTAACGCACAGAACAGTTGTTACTAGTTAAACAGGGATTAGCAGGACAACAGACCCCAGGAAACTTTTATTCCGATATTGGCTATCCAACCAAGCAACCATAAAAGACATTTTAAAAGGATAAACGCACAGAAGCTCTTTGATAAGTATGCAGAATAAGGTAAGTATACAGAACACTTAAAATTTCTTTAGAAAAATCAGCGTCAAAAGATTCTTGTGCTAACGTTTTCACATATAGGGTTCCACTTCTAAATCTTTAGTTCCATTTTTCTTCCGTTTAATTTTGTTTAAAATTATCCACTTTCTAATGCATTAAAATAAGATCCAACTGAACACCTAGGTACTATTTTTAATTAAAATAACAAGGAGACAAGGCAATCTACTTCAACTGAAAAACACCCATTACCCAAAGAAAAGCTTCAAAAATAAGCATTAGAAATTAATTAACTTATTTATTCTGCCCTGCTTTAAATCAAACAATTTTTGTAGGAGCATAAATTCTACTACCTCAGAAAGAGCACCATTAACACGGAAGCTTACTCTAGTTTTTGGTCACGTAAGCATTACGTAGCTGTCATGATGCACTTCACGTTCTCCGACAAAGTATAACCAATGTTTTAGTAGAGAATTGAAGCTTTAAAAAATGACAGTTTAGAACTCAAAGTATCTTTGACACATCAGTCACATGGATCCTTTATATAACATACCAGGGAACCAGCCATGGACCAAACTTTGGTCTGCTCTGGGTATCAGGAATTACCCCAAAAGAAGCAAGTTTGGTTTCAAAAGTTACTTTCTATTGGCACAACATGGGTAACGTTCAAGATTGTCTAACACTGTCCTAACAAAACATGAACTCTGACCCGAAGACATCAAAGAACTCTTTGATCTCCACACTCATTTCAATTTTGGCCCCCAAACCAAAGCAGGGTGCCAATTAATCTTAAGAGATGCCTTAATGATGCAGGTGTTTGGCCACTGGGAATGAGACTTATCCCAATGGTGCAGAAAAGCTTTGTCCGCAGTAGAATCTATCTCGATTCCAGCAGCCTCCAACAACTACCAGTTCAGTTAAACCAGAGCAAGCCAGGGACAACCAGAGAAGCAAGTGTAACCACCAGCACCATCTGCTACTGTTTCAGATGCTCTACAGCTACAACTAACGTAGTCTTCAGGGGAAAGGCACAGACCCAGGCCTTGGACACCGATGGGGGGCTTATTTACACAAAAGGATATGCTGGTTTACCTAAAGATGAAGTTTTAAACTAATTTAGCTTAACGAACTGATGTAAAATTATACAGATGTGTGATCTCATCTAAGCAGGTTAATTAGTTTCAGAGAGGTTAGATTTGAAACTGGAAGAAGTCACTGCCACTCCAAAACAAGATGCCTGACTGAGATTTCATTAATCTCAAAAAATAACCTGCAGATTAATATGAATATCCCCTGCATATACTTTATTACAACACAGCTACAGCAGCAAGGTTCCTCATATGCACTTTCTCGACTATATAATAGCATTGAATGATACAAAACAAAGACCTGAAATACCTTAGGATGCGCAAGCACCTCTATTGTGTTTTGCTTTCTGAGATAAAAATTAAAAATCGAGTCATTTTCCTGCCTTTAAAGTAAATACTGGGATATTAAAGCTCTTATCTTCTTGTATACCACTACCCACTTACAGCTATACTTTCATAGAGGAGTACTGACTGATGACAAAAGATGGGACTTCTGAAAAAAACAAAAAATCCCTCTTCTTAACAAATATTACTGAGAAAGTAAGCATATGTCAAAATTCAAAGACTCTTTGAAATACTTTAAGATCTAAACCCTGCTTGTATATTCCAGATAGCAGCCACCAAAGCAGGCAGGAGTCAAACTGGAATTTGTTTGGAATACAGATGGACAAACAACCAAAGGGCTGGATCCAGCCTGCAGAACAGGCTTTTATTAGGCCACCGGCACTGCTCGCTAGCCAGCTCCTAGACAAGCCAAGTCCCGCCTATCAGCCAGCCTAGCAAACTGTGGATGCTGTTGGGAAAGAAAAGTAAACTTAAGTTTGGTAGGCAGGGTTTACTACTAGGTCAGAGCAGCCCCAATTCAGCCCTCTCTCTTTCAGGGCAGCTCAGCTCAGGGAGCAATCGAGCCACTACAGAGAAGCAGAGGGCAGAGATGGGACCTGACTTTGAGTAAGTGCAGCGAAACACCAACTCAGGTATTTCCAACTACAGTCACCCAACCCAAAGAGCTGGAGGCAAGCGCACAGAAGCGACCACAGAGTTGGGCTGGGTGCAGAAGCGTTTATTACCAGAGTCATCACCACCCATTCCAGAATCAGGCTGGCTCCTGCAGAATCATTCAGGCAATCCTGCACCACACACCCAGCACCCGGGGAAGGTTTACTGCAGCCCAGTGACTGAGGTGCTGCACTGCAACCAACAGCACCCGAGGCCAGAGGAGAAAAAGGACGGGAAAAGTCAGTCTGAATGGGCTGACACAGATAGATTTGAAAAGTTCAGTACAGCCAAAGCTCATCCCATTTAACCAGCTGTTTCTGCTCCACACTCCCTCAACTTCCCGATTCTAGCACCGCAGCAAAAGGACATTCAAACCAGCTCTGCACAGTGAAAACACAAGTGAGCCAGGATACGTTAGTTCCACCCAACTTAGTTCCACCAACTAGAAGACCTAATTAATCATCGTTAGCACAGCAGTAAACTGGGTGTACATCTTCCAGATCACAGTTGTCTCTGGCATCAGTATAACCATGTTTGCACTCTAACTTCATGAATGCTATCAGATCCAACCTAAACGCACATCCCTAGCTCCCCTTCTCCCTTAATACAACACCCTCGCCCCACGCTCCCTGTCAAAATTCCTGCAGCTTGCTGGCATACATGGCAGACAACACAGCTTCAGTGGCCACCCACCTTGCTTATAATAACGGTAATTCTTGAACAGAGACTCTCAATTGGCTGAAAGCACAGAAAAGTTAAGACAATTTAGTGGACCAGTATCAATTCTGAGTAACTGAGGATCTCTTCAACACCTTTGCTAGCGCTCTTCACAATACCACTATTACCATTTTCGCACATTGCTGGAGTAACTCAGCCTCTTATGTTCCCAAACAACAAAAGGTTGATTGCACTGATTTGCTGCTGATTGTAACTATTGCCCTCAGTACCTCTCCCATTCTATACACGGCTCTCAAGCGCAAGAAGCTGCCTGATTTGAATTACTTTTTTTGAGACTATACTGCAATGAAGTTACATTTTTACCTAGTTTAAAATCAATTTGTTTCTTATATAGAAAAAAAATCCACACATAAGCCTGTTATGACCACAGAAACATACTTCACTTTAGAAATGGCTCTGTAGTCAGACTGCATCCTTATGATTTGCAGATACCTTTACAACTCTGAGGACAGGTATGAGTAATGGTTGTTGGCTTAGCACTGCCATCTGCAACGGAAGTTCCATGGGTAAACATATCCCTACCTATATCTTCCTTGTTTTATTAACGGTGTGTAACATCATGTAAGAAGTAGCTGTTCCACAGGCCTGGCAACGCCCAAATTTTAAACATCCATAGTCAAGAGTTTCAAAACCATACGATGCATTCAGTGTGTTACAGGAAAGCGTAACATAAAATGTAAGGCTCCCAGTAAAACATTCAGACTTCCTTTCTTAAACTGACTGCCGATGGTTTTAAATTCCTCCAGTAGCAGTGTCTGTAAGATAGCAATCACTTCACAAGGCTGTGGAGGAAAGCACAGAAGGCCCTTACCTACTACCACTAGATGGATTCAACATCAACCTGTGCTCGGTAAAAGAGTATTAAATCCATAGGTGATTAAAGTAGTTCACAGACAAAACCAAGAGGATAACTCTGTTCGGCAAAGAAGCAACTGTCCCCACCTACATCCTTTCTAAACTTCACTATTTGGTGTTTCACTCCCACCCTGCAGAACCACCTCATCTGTTACTCAGCCTTTTCCATTCCACAGTAAAGTCGCCTTTAATTACAACGGGCAAAGTCAGAAAAAGGATAAAAGACGCATGTAAACGCTACGACAAGAACGCAGGGTAGTCTCTGACGCTTACTAAAGTTTGATCTCGTTTAACTCCGTAGAGGACAAATGAAGAGACGGGGCAGGGGGTGGGAGATGCTGCGGAGGGCTGCCGACAAACCGCTTCCCTGCGGCTGCCTGACAAGAGGCTCGCCGAGGGCAGGGCCGGGGCCGCCGCAGCCCAGGCCGCCGGGCCCGCGGCTGTGCCGGG
>VZZY01019063.1:117673-159958 GCA_013400335.1 Eurystomus gularis | reverse complement strand
CTCGGGGCTCCCGCCCGCGCTGAGGGGCGGCCCCTTCTCCCGGTCAGCGGCCGCCTTCCTCCTGCCCGGGGCTCGCAGTCCAACCGAGTCACGGGTGTCCGGCCAGCTTGCCAGACGACCCGAAGGACAGGTGCGGGTGGTAGAAGCGGGTAATTAAAACTCACCTATTCGATAGGTTGCATCAGTGCCCGGTGGTATCCCAGTGGGAAAGGCAGGCTCTGCCTGTCCCTTCCCATGAGACAAGCGGTGTAGGTTAGGTGCAATTTACACGGCTTTGCTTCCAGGTTCAGCATAAAATCCAAATTAACCTGGCATGCTCTCGGAAGTAAACGGTCATCTCTGGGCGCTTCTGTGGCCTCTTCTCTGGCTCTTCCCCCAGAGCATTCCCGAAGCACTCCGAGAATAAGTCAGGGGAGGCTCTTGATGTCTGTGCCGGGGATTGACGGCTGGGGTGTGCAAGGGTTGCTGTGCAGCTCCTGCTGACAGGCAGGCCGCTTCTACCGTCCTGCTTTTATTCCCAAACTCAAGGGCACTTTGCCTAAATGTATTAACTGCAGGCAGGGAGTGCTCTTAGTGTTATTAGTCCTTCTGTTCTCTCCCAATCGCCATGTATTTTGAAAGTCAGTTTTTCCAGTAATTTTTCCTGGAGTGACTTGAGGCTTAGCTTACCGCAGAACAGGTTTCAAGATGAGAGATGTGCTGAATTAATGTAGGTAAGGCCCCTCTCTTGAGTTGCTCTCTCGAAGAGAATCAACTAGAGCAGGTGCAGAGCTATGCTGACAAACAGCGCGTGCGGCTCCCTACTTCTCTGTGTGTCTCTGGTTATGTTACTTCAAGTGGAGTTCTCCCGAGGACGGGCCACAGCACAGGTAATTTGAGATGGCTTTACTTTCAAGTGGTTGTGTTCTCTTTCAGACATGCCCTTTAACAGCTCCTTTATCCTTGCCTAACTTGGAAATTAATTGAGCACTAAATCGAGCATTGTGCCTGATGATGTTGCGGGAAACAGGCTTCAGGCTCCCTGATGACTCTGTGGGTCTAGTCTAGGTCACTGGATAGAGCTCAAGATGATTGGTTCGGTCCCCAGAAGTTCTTGCCTTGTTTTTCCTCCTGTCCACAGGACTGTGTCTTCTTAAAGTGAACTGAATTGCAATCTTTGTACTATAGTCTTGTGTTAATGGCTCTTTCACCTTTCTTATCACAGAACTTCTTTTCTTACCTAGCATGTAACAGTCACTCCAGTTCAGTATTTGACAGGCTTACAGTGGATTTTTCTCCTGTTCTATCAGTGGGTGCATTCTACCCTTGCTGTAGCCCTTGTAGTTCTCCATCGTTACTGCCTGGCTTTCCTGAGCCACGTCTTCTCTAGATAAGGAATGTGGATGGTGATTTCTCCTCACCTATAAGTCTCTTCCAACCCATTTTGACGAAAGTTACTGCCTGTGATGCACTGAGAGAGGTCGAGCTTCCACATCAGTCAGAGGGAGGGGAAAGAGGGAAGAAATGCCACAAATGGGCTTTTCCCTACATTTGGGGAAATCAAGTAAGAGCATTGCAAGCTTTTCCCCTCACCCACTGACTTCCCTTTTATAGAGACATCTTTTGAAGTTCATTTTAAAAGAAAATGGGAGAAGCTCTGCCCCCAAGATCTTCATATTTCATGGCTTTTAGTGATGACAGAAACTTAGTCCCAGCTCTAAGAAGTCCCAGGACACTGTAACTCTTACAACTTAGAATAAAAGCCTTTTTGTAAATCTTAAACTCCTATTATGGTAGGGGAAAAAAAGCGGGAAGATCTTTGTAGAAAATTTGCCTTCCCAACTGCTGTCTGCTGAAAGGCTGGAAATTTACTTTCTTTGCAGTTAGCAATGGAACAGGAGTAAGGTTTCTCGTTGCTGTCTCCAGGTTCTTGGGGGAAAAGCCTTAATTTTCTCCGATTGCCCAGATAGATGAATTGCAAATCCACAGGCTGAGGAGGAGCAAAATATGATGTTATATCCTGATCAGTGATTAAATTAGCTTGATGTATTGAGGTAGCTTTACTGTGCTCTCTGATTCACACTGGCTTGAATGTGTCAATAAAAATGAAGTTAAGGTTATATCTAAAAGCATTTACCTGTCTTAGCATCCAGTTCTGACCTAGGCAAAAGTTCCACAGAAGCAAAAGAGGAATTTTCCTAGGCAGAATTAAAAAACTGCATTCAGGCAATGTTTTCTGTACATTTTCGAATGTCTGAATAAGTAGAAGCTAAGGCTCCAAGGTATTTTATTTGTAGTTTTCAAAAAGGAAAGAGCTTTGTAAGAGCCAGGTTTATTAAATTGAATGCAGAACTTAATGTTGGGGGTTTTTTTCTTAGTTAGTTATATCAGCAGGTGGCCATGAGCATCTGCTCACTGTTTTTTGAGAGTCTGATACCATTTGTCTAAACTGAGGAGGATAATTTATTAATTGATGGAGCAAAGTGGAATGGAAGGTGGAATTGAAAGCATTCATTCAAGATTTACTTTGGACAGACCTGAAAAGCCACAACATCAAAAATAATTTAAAAAAAAAATCTTACTTTTCTTACTCTTCCCATCCCACCCCATACGGCTGTTCTGAGATGAAGGCTTTGACTGGTTCAGAAAGGAACAGCATCTTTTACAATTATGCACAAGTGGTATCATCATTTCTGGGCAGTCTTTGCCTTCATGAAGGCACATGGAAGGGGATCTAAACACACACCTTCACGCCATCAAAATGCTTGGGTAGAATGTAAGGAATCCTCACACTCTGCTACTGGAAATGTTGCGCCAGCTACAAAATGAGTTATCAGTAAGCTCCAAGTCTTAGGTAACTGTAACCTGCTCTCGCTTTGCAGAACTACTTTGTATTCTCCATTGCAGCAAGATCCCCGTGTTACACCAGAAGCTAACGGGATCTGAAAGTCACCAGGCCACTTAGAGCCATCAAAGCTTACTGTAGATAGCAAAGTATTTCCCCATAGAAATGTATGCCCTTAGACTTAAGGAAATTTTCTTGCTGTAAATGTGATTTTAGTGGTTAGAGATGCAATATCACAGGCTGGCTCTGCTTTTGTTCTCCCCGTCATGCACTTCTCTTTCTGCCTGTGTCTGTTATGCTGATGTGAATCACTGTGACTGCTCTAGTTCTATTCTCATATACTTGGCTTTGCAGAGCAACCTGGGCAGCGATTACCCTCTGCATGGGACAGTGCTTCGTTTTTCTCTTTTGCAGGTGTCAGATATTCATATCAGTAGATTTCAGGATCCCACACGAGCTTCTGACTTAGAAAAATTCTGTTCTGAAACAATTGATGTACTTCAGCCAGCACTTGTTCTAGCAACAGGTAAGCAATTAAAAAGTGTGAATTACCTGCTGGATGTGTTGTCAAAGGAAGAGCAAATAAGCAAAAATCTTGGGTCTCGAGAGAGAACTTTAAAGCTTTAAGGTGTCTTTAGCAATGGAAATGGAATTGCAGCTGAAGATAGATTGCTAGAAGCAGAAGAGAATAACTTGTCAACTCAAGAGAATTAGTTTTTGTTCAATGTCTTGAGTCTGTCAGTGAGTTTAGTGTGTATTATACATAACAAAGACATAATTATGCAGTATAGCTATTGTTTTCCCAATATTTGTTGCTACACCTTTCGTCCTTCCTAGCAGCTCTCTTCCTTCTCGCCCGCCTGGTGGTGATCCTACATCATTCTTCATATTTGAAATTACAGAAGTGAGTGATGTCCCTGGGTCATTAAGAGCCAGTTCCTCTCTCAGAACAATCCCTGCTCAGCTCTGTGAAACTCACCTGTGAACTAACATCAGATTTCATTGCTGGTTTCCGCTTGAACATACAGCAGGCCAGAGGAAATAAGCCTTGCCATTTCATTGCTATTGAAATGGATTCCGTTTTGGCAAGCAAATCAAAAAGACTTTGTGCCATTACTGTATGCAAGGCTTTAGAATCTTTATGCTAGACCTGGACTTCTGTTTCTACGGAGCTACTTGTATACTGCTTGCTTTTTAACTGAAGAGTTCAGAAATAGTTAGCATTCATTTTTTAACTGGCAATGCAGGGAGGCATTACTATATGAAGAGAAATAGGAATGGTTCAAACTTTAATTGGAGCTTGAGGGGATACAAGAGATGTGAAGTTAAACAAAAATCCTGTTTATTTAAACTGGAAGAGGGTAGATTTAGATCAGAAATTAGGAAGAAGCTCTTCACTATGAGAACAGTGAGACACTGGAACAGGTTGTAGATGCCCTAAAAACTGAATGTGTTCAAGACTAAGTTCAACAGGGCTTTGAGCAACCTGGTCTAGCGGGAGGTGTTCTTGCCCATGGTGGGGGAGTTGGAACTAGATGATCTTTAAGGTCCCTTCCAGCTCAAACCATTCTGTGATTCTATGACTAGAATCTTCAGATATTATGAATGCGTAATGATTTGCTTTGCTTTGGCAAAAGCATTGCAGTGGCATTGTTGATAGACTTTTGAACAGGCTACTGCCTCTGCATTCAAAGGCATTCACCCTTATAGTGACCTCTTGGGCCGGTTGCCAGGAGTGTCCAGGATTGCACCCAGGAGACCTCCAGCCACTTGCACTAGGAGGCTTGGATTGCATGCTTGGCCTAGTCACAGTATTTGTGTGAGCTGTGTAGGCCTCTAGTTATATCTCACCTTTCTGTACGCTTCCAGGTGATCTGACAGATGCCAAGACAAAAGATAAACTGGGATCTGGGCAGGTAGAAGCAGAATGGAAAATATACCAGTCAGTCTTGAAGAGATCAAAGGTCACGGAAAAAACCAAGTGGATAGACATCAAAGGGAATCATGGTAAGAAGGAAATGAAACATCTCTTCCTCTCCTGTGATTACAGAGCTGAGCTAGGCAACCAGAATATGGAGGTAAAGTGTTAGTACTTACTAGCATGTTAGTGGTGGTTGAGTCAGTAGCAGAGCTTGCCAGCCGTGTGTCTGCTCTACTGAGGGCACACTTTACAGGCACGTACTGGAGTTTTAGTACCAGAGAAGAGTCTTCATGTATTGCTTTTCACCTGCCAAGTGGTAGAGCATAGCTTTGGATGTTAGT
Source organism: Eurystomus gularis (assembly GCA_013400335.1). Classification (NCBI taxonomy): domain Eukaryota; kingdom Metazoa; phylum Chordata; class Aves; order Coraciiformes; family Coraciidae; genus Eurystomus; species Eurystomus gularis. Next base: position 154,872 of record VZZY01019063.1, on the reverse strand, counting down.
TTGTAGGTCATTAGTTTATGTACCCCATCTTTTAATGGACAGACAAGCTACATCCTCACCCTACTGAAGAATGCTGCGTTGCGTACAGCCCATATAGGACATTTTACTCCCATTTCCCTATCGGCCTTCTGCTACCAGCCTTAACGGAGACATGGACCCCAGTTGCTGTATAGACCTCCACAAGCTGCCGTCTGTTTTACACAGGCTATTCTCTGATGCAATTGCTCCTTTATTTCCCTTGGATGATCTTACTTATAAAGAATGCACCCAACCCAGAAAGCTTCTGAAAAGTTTTATGGCCCAAATGAAGACATAGTTAGCTTTTAGGCAATGAATGACAATTTATATTCCCACAACAACTCTACCTTTGAATTGAAACTTAAATGAAAAAAACATTCCCACTTTTAGGTCAGCTGCATAAAGTATATAATGTCTTCTCTGCACAGTCGGTCTGCTTGTAATTACACATTAGCTCCTCGGTGCCTGCGGAGACTGCTTTATCTCAGCATTAGGAAATAAAATTCAGAGGTCAATGATCAATTTGATCTGAAAGTTTCTTCATTTCCTTTTTCTCTCCTTTACAGATTCATTCAACATTCCACACCTGAATAGTGTTCGGAACTATTACAGGTACTGTTATTTACTGTACAGATGCTGTTATATTCAAGGTCAAAACTCACTAAACAATATTCTGTTTTCAGTTATCGCATACGTGCTTTTTCATTGATCTCCCTGTAGTCCAGGATCATATTTGCTAGTCCATCACTCTTTTTGTTGCCAGATAGTGGAGCAGAATAGATGGAGAAAAGAGAAAATTCTTTTCGCAGACTTGTCTCTGTATCCCTTTTGTGTTTTGTAATTGAATGTATTGTAAATCTGCCTGTGTCTAGGAGATGTTCTGTGCATTATGGGTTCGGTTTCCTCGGAACAGTTGTGTGATGTATTTCTGTAAAACCAGTGTTCCCAAAGAATGCTTTTCCTCCTCAAAACAGATGAAGAAAAGAAAAAGAAAGCGAGAGAAAATGTCGCTTTTAAAATGTTCTTTCTACCTACCCAAAAGGGCTTTTCATGTCGTATGGGTCTAAATTTTATGAGTCCTTTTTTCACATCTGAGTCATTTTAGAAAACTGAAAGTTGAGAAATAAGAAGGCAGATGATGATACTGGGGTGGACAGATGTTCTTGAAGAACACATTCGAGTTTGAAATGTGAACATAGGTGAGGAAACTTTCCCCTTTTCAGCTGGCTCTTTTGCTTGTACATTGTAAAGGTAGTCTCCATTGTAACTCGTGTTTTACTTCTTGGTTTCTCCTGCCCTTCACATCTGAACACAAGATCTTGTCTCATAATTTTGGTGGTGCTTTCAGCTTTGACTCTGTGGAACTGGAGGAGGATTTGGAAATCTAAATTCTACTGTAATTTAGGCTCTTAAGCCATCCACTTTGCAATAAGAACACAGATTAAACATCTGATAGTTCCGTTTGCTTCAGTTCCCTGTGGCCCAGCAGGAGCAGATAGATTTTCCCATAAATTCTGTGGAGTAAGATCCCATAGCAGCTGCGTTTGGAGGAGAACACAGAATTTACAAGTGAATTTACCATGAAGGGATGAACGCATGGTGATAACAAGGCTTTTATCTTTTATCCCTTTATCTTTTGCCACAGTTGTGGCCACATGACAATCTTGTATCAGTCTTCCCCTCTACTTTAAGAACGCTATCAGAAGTCCTAGTGACACACATGGAAAGATGTAGCACTAGTGAGTTTGCTGGATCATCTCTGTTTGGCCTGGACAAATTACTGTTGGGAAAGGTGTATGGATCACCTGCCTCTAGTCCCTGCTGAAGATGCACTGATAGCAAAAGGGATTGGAAAGGATCAAGATGAAATTTCCAAATAATTTAGCCAAGCTAAGAATTTCTGAGTGAAATCCTGAGTCAGGTGAAAAAGTATTTGCATATTAATTAACAGTGTCTTGCTGTGTTTGTGTAAAAAAAACCCATGGGGTTGGGGAGTGTGAACGATGGAATTAGTTGACATGTCCTTTAAGTCCTTCCCTGTTTACAGTTCTCTCTCAGAGCGTTGAAAGATTAAGATTCAAGAGCTCAGGTAACACCAGGTAATGTGCACAAGAGCAGGAACCCTCTTACTTGCACCCTCTTACTCTTTGAATGAAGGATTCTGATGACATTCCACAGCTGACAGAAGAACTGCTGAGATTTGCTATGTCAAGAAACAAAAAAGAATAACGAGCAAGAGGAAATGTTGCCTTGTTTGCTATGTATAAGATCTGGTGTAGTCTAGTGTCTCTGGTTTGGATCTTCTGGAAAGTAACTGAAAAGGCTCAGTATTTCTTTGGTTTAAAGTTCCATTGGCCACCAGCTAACATTCTACATCAGAGTAACATAAGAGAGCTCTAACAAAACAGTGGAGACAAGACTTGATATTTCTAGGTAAGCAAGGAGAAATTATTTTGAAAGACTCTTTCAGATACCACTGATAAACACAGGACAGTGGGTTTTTTTCCCTTTGCAGATCTCCTTTAACTAAGAGCAGTGTAGGATCCTGCTGTCCCGCCATCTTGCCTGTTTGTTCTGCATCGTTTATGCTGCTGGCCTATCTTTTATCCATTAACAAAAGTGCCACGTTGCTCAGGGAAACTGTATTTATGCTAACTGTTTTTTTTAATGTTTGTGTGCTAACCTGCTGCTTCTCTTAACACATGACCCGTGCAACACATCTTCTTTGAAGTACGGACTTTTCGATGCCATTGGTTTTTAAGATGAGTCTCCACTACAATAACAAGATGAAACTAGATCTCACGCAAGAAATCTTGCATTTATGCTCTGCAGGTCATTTTTTCATCGCTGCAAACTTTCCTAACAGCAATATTTCCGTTGTTTTTTGGCAGGAAATACTCTGCCTGGCGTAATGATGGCTCTTTCCATTACATTCACACCACCTCTTTTGGGAACTATTCATTCATCTGCATGGATGCCACGCTCAGCCCAGGCCCTAAGAGACCCTTCAATTTCTTTGGGATTTTAAACACGGTATTTTCTAAGTCTCGGCATTCCATTTCTCTGGCTGTTTTGCTTCTGTAGTGGTTGGTCTGGGGGTTTTGTTTGGTTTTGTAAAGAAGAATTGTCTGAAAGATTTGTGTTCATCTAGAAGACTCTGTTTGTTTTTAAGTTATTGTGCATGTGGGACATATTTAGAAAACTGAATGTGTTGCTTAACATATAGAGGATCTGTATTTTGATTCTTCAGAAATAATCCAGTACAAAAATGTCAAATTAGACATTTCAAGGACACTGTCAGTAGTTTCTAAGCGTTTAGCTAGAACTGAGTGATAAATTCCTCATATGCTGCAAAGTTTAAAAAAGCCAAACCCCAAACTTCATAATTTCACTCCTTTTTGCTTTGTTAGATTTTTTTTTTCATTAATATTACAGATGAGAGTTGCACTTATCAATGGAATAATGTGAAAGATAACGCTGTAAAGAAACGTGTCCTTTATGAAAGCGAGCTCTGATCTTCTGAGACCCTAAGAACTGGTCTACAATTTGTTTTGAAAGATTCACATTAATCCTAATGTTTTGAAAGATTAACATTAATCCTAATGTTTAAATCACATCTCATCTTAGATAACATTTTGCTTTCCTTTTTTTTTTTTTTTCTGCAGTTTGTTGATACGTTGTTCTTGAGATACACTTCAGAAGTGTTGGCAGAGTTAATGTCAGAGTAGACACATGTCCTATTTTGCCTCAATGAAAAGTAAAATGTTCTCCCTCTCATTTTATCTAAAGGAGGCTCAAGAGTTAATTAAGTGGTCGTAAAGTGCTCGGTGATACCTAGAGGAAAGGTGCTGTAGGAGTGCCAGCTGCTACTCGCATTGTTTCCTGAAGTCTGTAGAGGGTACAGCAGATTTGCAGACAAACTCTCAAGGAGCTAAGAAATGCAGTTGACTCCAGAGCTCCTGTCCTTGGCCACAGGAGGTCAAGTGTTTGCATTTGCTTGCTAGTTACCCAGCAGCAGGAGCTCAGAGAGCATCGTTTGCAGGTTTTTGCCCAAAACTGAAAGTAAAGCTTGATACCTGCGAATTTTAAGAGTTAAACCTCTGCCAGGAATTTGAAAAATGAATTAGTTTTCTGTCAGTGGTTTGACTGCATAGCTTAGGTAAAAATATTCATAAAGGTAAAACCCACCTAGGTGCGTTCCTGTGCAACCTGCCCTAGGTGAACCTGCTCTGGCAGGGGTGTTGGACTAGGTGACCTCCAGAAGTCCCTTCCAACCTCCAACGTTCTGTGATTCTGTGAAAAGAAATATAATTTCAGTTAATAAGCCTATTACATTAACCCGGAATGGTATCATGAATCCTTTCTTTTTTAATATAGCTTTATTTCTGTTTCCTTTATTCATGCCCTTCAGCCTTTCTTTTCAGGTAGGAGGGAGAAGAATATGTTGGTAGTTCTCTGGGCTACCCTAAAAGATGATCTGCAGAATTGCAAACGAGTGGATTTGTGTTCTTTTCTGGGTTTAGTTTTCCTGTCTCCTCTGTTACTTTGAGATCTTACTGGTATTGGAGTCTCTCTGGGTAGTACGTGGCTGATTTGATATTGGAAGTCAAAAAAGTAAAGGAGGTAAATTTTATCTGCTGTGTCAAGTGTTGCTTTTGCTTAACCTTAACAGCAATGGCTGAGGAGTATTTTGAAGATTGAGCATCCTAGTTCATCTAGTTAAATGACTGAAGCGTGTGCTGCACAGTTTCTGTGGTCTGTCAAGCCTGTAAGAGGCCCTCTAGCAACTCAAGAAATAGGGGGGAGGATAATTATAAGGTAAAGATCTTTGTAAAAACAGCTCAAGTGTGTTGTCCTTCACTATATAAATACGCAGGAGAAAGGACAGAAATATCATTTACCAAAATCTTTCTTTTTATTGCACTTTTCTGTGTTCAGTTGCAAGGAAAGGGTTGAGTCTCTTTCTTTCACTTCCTTTTTCTGACATCAGGTTTTAGGGATACATCTAGTAGCACAGTTTGTCCAGGCACAGGTCCCTGAAGCAACTGAGAGTATTTGTAAAAAGAAAAAAAAAAGAAAGGATGCATTGCATTCTTCATGAGTTTCTTTCTGCTTTCCTTTTGCTAGTCTTTCCAAATAGCCTGAATGTTAAACAGGTTGGTTGGTTTGGTTGTTTGTCTGTCTTTCAAACACCCGCCCCTTTCAGAATCAAATGGAAGAGCTGTCTTTGATGGCAACAGAAAGTCTGCACAGTAATCATACTATCTGGTTTGGACATTTTCCCACCTCAACAGTCATCTCCCCAGCCCCAGGAATACGACAGTTAATGAGGTAAGATCTTTTTTTTCCTGCATGTGTTCGCTCTGAGGTACATTTCTCACCTCTCTTCACATGCTTGTCTGTCACTTTTCAGGTTTTCTGTGGTGGTATTTCCTTCCCACCCAAATAATCACAATTCTTATGTTTGTTTGTTTGTTTATTAGCTCTGCCACAGCCTATTTATGCGGACATCTTCATACAATGGGTGGGCTGATGCCAGTCTTGCACAGTCAGCACCGTGGTGGCACTCTGGAACTCGAACTGGGAGACTGGAAGGATAATAGGAAGTAAGTAAACCCGATGTGGGCACATTGTTACTGGGAGCCTCCCTGCTTACACTGTGGTTCCCTTTTCCACTGTTCGGAGAATTTGAAAGCAGCATTAGAACTGCCTGACATCTTATTTCTATTCATGCTGTTGAAAAATGTGTGTAAGTTTGAGGTTTTTTTCCCCATACCAACAGTGTGCTAAGAAGTAAAGTGAGGCTGAGAGCCCTGGGGCCATTTAGCCTGGAGAAGGCTGAGAGGGGATCTGATCCATGTTTATGAGTACCTGAAGGGTGGGTCTCAGGAGGATGGGGCCAGTCTCTTTTCAGTGGTGCCCAGTGATAGGATGAGGGTCAGTGGGCACAAACTGGAACACAGGAGGTTCCACCTCAACATCAGGAAAAGCTTCTTTCCTGTCAGGGTGACGGAGCCCTGGAGCAGGCTGCCCAGAGAGCTTGTGGAGTCTCCTTCTCTGGAGACTTTCAAAACCTTCCTGGACATGTTCCTGTGCAACCTGCTCCAGGTGAACCTGCTTTGGCAGTGGGGTTGGACTAGATGATCTCCAGAGGTCCCTTCCAACCCCTACCAGTCTGTGAGTTTGTGATTCTGTAATTTTTTAATTCATTCTTGACGTTCAGAAATTTAAAAATGGACAACTAAGTGTCCCTTTAGCATGTGTTTAGTATTCAAAGTAGACAAATACACCGTCCTGAAAGTCACCCTCGCTACTTCAACATACCTATGCCCTGCACCAGCTGTTAGAATTTTAGGAACAAAAATAATCCACCTGAGAAATGCTACCTTAGCAAAGAAAATCCAATGCTACACGGAATGTATAGGAGTTTATCAGCTTTTCTTCTGAAGTTATCCTGAGAAAGATACTTGTATACATACAAGAAGAGAGCACACGGGTCTTTGTCTGTAACTAGAGTACCTACCCAGGCACTACAGTAATGAATATTATATTCTTTAACGTAATGTTCATCTATCTGATTCACGTGCAAAATTCAATTTATTATTCCATTTGGAATTTTGAGCAGCGCCTCAGGGGTTTATAATAAAATAAACCTGATCAGAGTTAATGCAGCAGAGGTGGTTAATATGGGATCAGCTACAGAAGAGAATACATGGAAAAGCAAGCAAACAGAATTTGTTTGGGTACTTGGGAAGCATGGGAGTCAGCTGTGCGTGCAGGAGTTTGCATCAACAGAATCTTTTTCCTTTCATTATAGGTACCGGATCCTTGCTTTTGATCACGACCTCTTTAGCTTTGCAGATCTTAACTTTGAGGAATGGCCTGTAGTCCTCATCACCAATCCCAAATCCTTCCTTTACAGCAGTTCTGCTCATGAACCACTAGTCAAAATTCTCTATTCCACGCATATCAGGTACCCTGTAATCTCTTGTATTCACAATATTTAACTATATTTTGATAGTTGGGGCCCTTTCTTGGTTATAATGTATGCCTGTATTTATATGTATATAAACCAAGCCGTTTTTTTTAAATGCGTGCGTCTTAGAATTTACTGTTCTTAGAATTCACTGTTCTTTGGCAGATTGCTCCCGAGAGCTCGCTTTGTATCATGGAATCACAGAATGGTTTGGGTTGGAAGGGACCTTAAAGATCATCTAGTTCCAACCCCCCTGCCCTGGGCAGGGACAGAAGGAGATTATCCAGGAGTAACTCACGTTTGGTTTCTTTATGCAGTTATTTTCCCTAAAGTCAGTGGAACCTTTCTGTGTAACCAAAGCTGGCAGAGCTAGATTACCATGTAATCTGTGTTATTAATCTCACGGGTTCACATTGCCTCTGCTAATTTCAGGATTTTGTTTGCGAATTCTTTTTAAGTGTTTTCTCTCTTCGCCTTGGACTTCTTAGCCTCTTGTGTTTTCAGTTTTACGCCCCTTATATATTAGAACATCTTAAGCCTCTGCCAATTTTCATATTTGCTTTAAATCTCTCCGTTTTTCCATTTCTACCTTTTCTATTTATTTTTTCATTTCTACTCCAAATTTCTACGCCCTTTCCAACATCTTGTATTTGCTGTTAGACCGATAGACATGTAATATATGGGTATGTGGCAAACACAGAATTGCAATCAAAAGACACTTATCCTACTTTTCAGTTAGGAAGCAGTTTCCTATTTAGAACCTTATCTGAACATTCCTATGATTATATTGAATATATGAACTGGTAGAATCATTCACCATAACTATAGAAGACTCCTTCCTGGAAACACGCTCTGGAATGCCTTTGGTATTAGCAGAAACGAAGGAAATTGTGTGTGCAATATATTGAACCTCTGTTAGTGTCCCTGCTTCTCTGAATATAAGCACTGCCAACTGACACGACATTTGTTGGTATCTCAGATCTGTAGGACCAGTCTCGCATCCCGTTCCATTTCTCATACATTCAGTTACAAAGACTGAGAGGTTATATTCTGACCAGAAAAAAGTTTAAGAAAACCCAAACCAACCAAACAACAAAAACCCAACAACAACAGCAAAAAAACCCCACCACTCCAGACAGCAAAGGACTTCAGAGAGAGGAGTGGGCAATTTATAAGACAGACATCGAGAGGTATTTGATCGCGTGTCTGTTCGTGTGCAGGAGGACGCGTCCTGCCTGTTAGCAAATGTTTTGACAGCGAGAGTTCGAAGATTCTTTCTGCCAGGACCTGAGCATCTCAGCCACTTTCTCTTCTGTTCCACAGCCCAGTTTTCCATCCTATTTTGCACAGTACCATACAGAACTCTCTTTTTAACTGCAAGAAAGAGCTGCTATGTTACCATTAGCCTACAGATAATTCACCGTTTCAATTTCTAACTCTTTTGAACTCTTATGTAGAAGGCAGCATCATCTTTAGGGACTTCTCTTCAAGAAGTAGTGATAAATCTGCAAGTCCTGTGACAGAGCTGTTTATTTTACTGTTTATTCTCCGCTTAGAATTCTGGCCTTCTCTCCTTCTGCCATTACCTCTGTCGAAGTCTACATAGATGGCGTTCACCTGGGGAATGCGCATCGGGCGTCTGGCCCTCTCTACGTGCTGAAGTGGAGCCCGCAGAACTACACCGAAGGCTTCCATCACATAGATGTGACTGTCCAGGTGAGGAACCTGTCGGCGTTCTTGGGATTGAATTTTTATGTTGTCACATCCACTCCATCACCCTTCTGCGTCACAGAACTAGAGAGGAAATACATGGTAACAGACTTCCTTTCGTAGTTATCTGGTGAGAAAAAACAAAGGGTTTATTGAATGAAAAAACACTTGGCTGCCAAGCACTAAAACACTAATAAAGCATCTGGACAAAAGAAAGGATTCTTATTTTTTATGAGAAATATAATAAGACATGACAGAAGAGCAAGTAATTGGTCAAAAATAAATTATTTTGAGTAATGGGCAACAATTAACTTTTAAGGTTGTATTAAAAAAAATAAAATTGGGCTTGATCAAGGAAAATAGGAGGTAGTATCATGTTAGTTGAGAGGGCAAAGGAGCTGGATCTGGAAGGTTGGAATTCTGTCTTTTATTATCTGCTTGAAGTTCTTTCCATGATCTCTTACAGGCTGACAGTGAATACAGGTTCCTTTTCCCAGAACATCAGACTTAACAGATATTAGATTATCGGGTGCAAAAGACACTTCTCAATAAATGCTTGGTACTTTTATTTTATTTTTGTACCTCCAAGTGGTCTTCAAAGAACTCGACCAGACTGTTCTAACATTCTGTACATTTGCACAATGGAACTGGGAAAGTCGCTTTGTCCTGCTTGGTGGAACCCAGCGAGGTGTTACTTCTCACAGGACAAGAGCAGTGCTGCTTTTTGTTCTAATGGCCTTTCTGTACCGCGAGCGTTCTGCCTCCCAGCCTGTTACTGATTTCTGTGATGCTTTACCTGGGAAGGCTGCATTTCATAACTCTTATTTTTTAATGATGATGAAAACAAGCACAAGACTGAGTAACATTTGAAGAGGGTTGTACAGGCTTGCATAGCAATAGGTGGCCTGCAAATGCATGCTTGTTGTCAGGTAACTGATGGGATTTTAAAACACTAATTTCCTTCCCCTCCAGTCATAAATCACTGTTACATCTAGTAACGGAATAGTTTTGGGAAAGCGAGGAGGATGAAACGTGGAGTTAGGTACCTGGAGAACCTGCTGTACATTGTTTCTGGGATTATCCAAATATTGTCTCAGCTGTGATCACACTAAACATACCGAATCCTGTACTACAAATAAACCGTGGATTATGTACTGGAAGATAAGGTGTCAGTGTTACACGTGCAGAAATATCAAACCGTTCGGTACATGTAGCTGTGTTACTGTTTGTCAATATCAGTTTCTAGCAGATACGCCAGAAAAGAAGCACAACAAAGCTTCAGAATATTTGAAGTCGGGCTATTGCCTAGAATTGAGCTTTCAGAAAACAAGTGCTGGTGGTGCCCAGTAACTAGTCACAGTCTTCCACAAGTCGCTGCATCTCTGACAGGATCTCCTTCAGATGTAGCACTTTCAGATTATGATCTTACAATCACCAATTTACTTGAAACTCCAAAATTGACAGTGAGTAATCCTTTGTAGGCAGGAGTATTAAATACAGCAGTGTGCCAGACACACCATGCGTCCATGGGATCTTTCTGGAGAAGCTGCAATGCTAATGAGCGACTTTCACTAGATATTTTGTGCACTGCTGGTATCTAATCGCTCTCATTTTCTATCCATGTAGGATGCTTCAGGAAGAATTAGCACACGGGGTCATATATTTGCGATGGAAGAAAACCTCTCTCTTCGATTTGGCTTTTGGGCATCTCTTATCCTTCTCGGTGACTACTACATCCTAGTAAGTACTTCCAGCAAAGCAGCTGTCATTCCGTGATGGTTTCCCCAGAGACTGCAGGAGGCCTAATTCCTAGGAGACTTTGCTTTTTTCTAGATGTGAGTCCCTTGGAATTTCACTAACATTTCAGGTGTCCTTTCTCAAGTTGCACGCTTCCAATGTGCATGTGCAGCAATGGCTCATGCGAAGGGCTGACTGCCTGGATTTAGTCACGCCCGTCCGTTTGTGGTCACAGGTATACACACATTTTGTGCGAGCAAGAAATGGACAAGAAGCTACTGGAGACAGTAGAAAAAGGAAACATGAAATCAGAGAAAACTCCCCTGTGATCTGTTGCAATATGTGTGCTGGCAAGAACACTAGAAAAAGTTTCACACCAGCTGCTGACGTTCTAGTTAGCTCTAGCAAAGAGGCGGGCGAGATTCCCATTGACTTCAGCGAGTTCCAGGTCACCTCCAGCAGTGTTACAGCTCAGTACATGCAGAGAAAGCACATCACAAAAGCCGATGTGCACTTACAGAACCACATAGGGAAGTCCACATGACTGTAGATAGCATCATAACTGGCTCAAAATTATTATATTAGCTTTGTTAATCAGTAACCGATACTCTCCACACCGTCTTGAACTGCAGTTCTGTTCAGTACGGCACTTGGAACACATTTGACACGGGAAGCATTTTACGAACCGATCCATTGAAAGATTCAGGTCTATCACTTTCAGCCACCCAGCTGAACCCCAGTCCGTAAGATGCAGCTCGAGTAACTTCAAAACAAGGTCTTAAGCTCCTTTTTACTCTTCAGTTGAGTGACACCATCAAGCTTTGAATATGTGTTTCAGTTAGACGTCTTGGTATCGTCTCTCCGTGTCCATAAGCCGTGCTCAAAGGGCTCCAGGGCTGGCTTAACTCCAACTGTCTTTTCAGGCTCGTGTGCTCTTTGGGCTGATTGCTCTGGTTCAGATTGCCTTGCTCGTTGTTTTCAGATGCCTCCAAAAGCCTGCACTCAAAGGTATGAACCAATGTTTGCCTGTGGTCTTTAGATCTGCTTTTCCCTAAACTTTTTTTCGCCGTTTATCTGTTTGCTAACAAGTAATTGCACTGTTAGTCACCCACGTGCATTCTGCATCCAGTACTGGGGGTTTGAGCTGGCTCTCAGAACCTGCTGTTGTGCTTTTAAGGGGACCCAGAAAACCTGCAATATATCAAATAAAGTAAATGAAAAACTGAAAACTTGATCGGGTATCTTTGTTCAAACAAAAATTCCATTAATGATGTTCAAAGGTTTCATTTTAATTTTCTCACTGAAGAATCCGATATGTAGGGAAAGAACTGATTTAATTTGTATTAGCTCTCTATGTCCGGTTGTTTCGCTACGGCTGGCACAGAATTCTCTGTCACCTCAGTGGAGAAACAGATTTCCTCCTACAAAAATAACGTTAATCTTTGCAAAGAAGATGAATGGGTTTGGATCTTTCTGAAAAGAATATTAGCCAGTTCCGTCCTAACTTGGTATTTTGTGATAAATCTGGCAAATGAACATTAATTCTGTTAAGCTCGTGGTGCTTGCCCTGTAAACAACTGCTTGAACCACACCTTACTAACGAGATTCTTCTGGAAGCCACCGCCCTTCCTATTCGTGTCAGCGTGTGTCCCTTCCTTTATACTCATACTCACGTAGCCTCCTGAGGTAACTGCAGCAACTGCTTACGGAGAAAAAGATCAGATCTTCAGTTGCCTTTATGGAACTCAGCAGCTACAAATGAAAAGACCTAGCACTCTGTGATCAGCTAGGTCCCTGGAGACCACGACCAACGTTTTACAGATCGGTGAAGAAATTTGGTAGAGCCGTTGATTCCCAAAGGTCCAGCTTGTCCTCTGGGAGTCCGTGCTCTGTGGGAAGGGCAGCTGTGTCATCGGTAAATCTCGAAGAGCTGACTGGTGTAGGAAGGCCCTCTTGACCTCAATCTGTGAATTGTCGGCCTCGGTTAGGAAATGAATGTTGCCTTTATTGTGGCACACTTGTCAGACGGCTGCCGTCCTAACGCCTTGCCTTCATTTCATCTGAGCTGCTCTCAGGTCTCACTAAGTAGATTTAATCAAAGAAAATTCAATTAATCCAGTCCACGCTGACCTGCCTTTCTGGGTTTGCAGTTAGAGTTTTGAATCTCTTTGTTTTAATATGAACTTTCTCCATGTTTTCCAGTCTAGCTAACTTCATTTTCTGGGTGTAGAATGATCATTCGGTTTTATTTACGTACAGTAAGTGCGCTCATTTAGAACAGCAGCTTCCCCTGCAGCTTTTAACGTAGATTTAACATTTATTGGTTCCTTCCTTTCAGTTACCACAGTAATAGTAGAAATGCGTTACCTTGCAGTTGTTCGGTAGACATAGCAAGTAGTATTTTTTAATTTCCTATTTAATAGTATGGCTAAAGAATGTGCAGATTTGTTTCAGAAAGACCAATATTATATATACATATATATATAAAAACATGCTGCAACCTGAATTAAGTGTATTTTTCTTAAATGTTGTCTTTGTTTAGAAAAGCCAGGATTACTTACTCTGACCTCGTATTCCCTTCACGTCTTCAGTAAAACAAACACCTTCTATTACTCAGTTCTGGTTCTGAATTTATACACCATTCTTGGTAAGTTACCTAGAGTACTGGACGATATAAATTAGCATTTTTAAGTTACACATCAGGTCCTGATTACAAACGAGACTTCTAACATCTTGGAGAATGGGGAAAATCTACTCAAGTTACAAAATCTGTGTGGAATTTGAAAAGTTAACGTCCAGAGCAACTAAAGGTTTGTTCACAAGAGCCTAGCTTAGAAGCTGTAGAATGAATTAAACCCTTGTTTTGAATCTCTTTGTAGCAAAATACTCTTTCAAAACTCTGAAAGAGTATTTTAAAATTTAATTTAGTTTTCACTTATTAAGATCTGGTTGTACCTCGCTGTAAAATGAGTACATGGAATGTACATTTCACATGACACGTTGCTAAGACATCTTGGCTCTGCTGCCAACAGCTTTAGCTTGTTTCTCCGCTGATAACGCGGGACTGAAATAGCAGCTTTCTCGGCGGTCGGTGTGGTACGTGTAACATGGAGCGGCCTGCTCATTTTGACTTCCAATTGTTTACGAGCGTGTCTTTCGTATCTCTTACTGTCATTGTGGGAAAAGGCATCAGAAAGGGTCGATCTTTTAACTTCTCTCATAAGGAAAACATTCTATGTGGTGCTGAAAGCAAATCAAGAGTATTCTCGTTGCACACCACAACTCATGGGTGTACCGTGATGTTTTCACACCGGCACGTTCAGCGGATTGCTGTTTGTTGAAGATGAAAACATCAGCCGCCTTTCTCCAGACAAGCAACAGAGAAGCCATTTCCCCACTTCACCACTCTGCGCCGAGGAAGTGCCCTGTGCAGAAGGGCCGTGTACACGTTGTTTTCTGACGGCGCTCTGTTTGGCGTCCTCTCTTCCAGGACCGTGGTTTGTGGGTGAACTGGTAGATGGCCAGCTGGGGGCCTGCTTTTCCTTTGGGGTCTTCGTTGGTGGCTCCTTCTTCCAAGGCAGTCTGACGTTTGTGGTTGGCATTTTACAGGTATGTATTTATAAAAATTAAGGCTGACAAAGTGCTTGCTTCTGGAATTGTTTTTCTAATTTTTTGGTTTTGTAGCCCTCGCTGACTGAATAACCCTTCAGCTCAGCACGTTTCACTCTCCAAGTACTCTCAGGTCCAGTTTTCCCAGCAGTCTGACCTGCCTGCTCTCTGGTTTCGCCACCTGAAAGACAGGGTGTAGTTCCTGGGCAATCTAAGCCAGACCACGCTCGTGTTGCCCTCTCCATGGTCCCTCCCTTAAGCCAGTGCTAACATCTGTCTGACACCACAGTGGGCTGGGTCAGAGCTAAACTGACCTAAGGATCTTCCCTTTTTTTACTGTGCTGGTATTTTGCCAAGTCCAGCTCCCTAAGCCAGGTCCAAGAAAGGTCAGACGCACATCAGTGCCTCCCCCTGCCAGGGAGCGGGCAGAATGCTTGGCCCAGGACTGAGGCGCAGGCAGCCACAGCTGCAGAGTCTTGAAGTACATCCGGAGATTCCAGCTCTGGGAATCTGGGCAATGGGATGTTACCCAGAACACTTGGCTTGCTCATCAGCTTGCTTTTCTCCGCTCTTCTTTTCAGATGTTGTTTTTCAACCTGCCCTTAATGGCCTATCTGTGCTGGTGCCTGTTGCTGCGATGCCAGGGTCACAGCTTCTGTTCGCACTTGCGCCATGTCCAGCGCCTCAAGGCTGTGCTCGTTCACCTGGCCATGGCTCTCCTCCTGGCCTGGCAGGCCTACTCCTGCTACTTCCTGCAGCGAACCTACGGAACCTTGGCTTTCCTCCTCTCCCCAATGAGAACGTGGCTGGTGGTGCTGACGTCGGCTCTGATTTATAAAACCTGGACACTGAAATCATCTGAGCTCAGAACTTATATAGCAGAAATTAAGAACTGCCAGAGCTCCTGAGCTACGATTTAAGTATTCAAAGTTCTTTGACTTAAAAACTGTCAAGGCACAACCTACAGTCTTGTGATGCTTGGATTCCATACAGACCAACAGTTAGGTGGTAAGATCTGAAGCTGCACCTGCGTTGCTACAGAGCTTTATTAAATAATAAATGCCTAACGGTATGTAATATATACCTTTATTGCGTTCTACAATATACTGTATAATTGCCATGGTTTAGGCCCAGCCAAGAGCTGAGCACCACGGGGCCGCTCGCTCACCCCCCGCCACCTTCTCCCGGTGAGATGGGAAGGAGACTAGGGAGGAAAAGGTGAAATCCCATGAGTTGAGATAAGGAGAACTTAATAGAACAACATGAGAGGAGAAAAAACCAGTAATAACAAGAACAGTAATGAAACAGAATGGAAAGCAAGTGATATAAAAGCTGCTGAACCGCCTGCAGCTGCACCAACAGCCCCCTGCCCTTACAGAGGGGGTTGGGAGGGCAGGATGGTGCGGGGTATCCCGGGGGCTGGGTCAGCCGGCTGTGGTGGAAAGCAGCCCTATCCTAGGCGAAGCCAGGACAATCACCTGTTACAGAAAACTGCCAGTACGTGTAGTCCCTATCCAGGGCTACACCAGCAGGTGCTTTACCACCCACTGACCCTTCCCCAGGGAAAGGAGACCCACCGGTTGAAATGGAAATGGATTTAATGAGACAGCCAAACTCCTACGAATGCCAGTGTAGAGCCTATAAAGTTATACTTGGCCCAGTGAATGTATGGTGGCTACGATAAACGGGAAGGCAGAGTGAGGGATGAGGGTATGAAGTGCTGGGCCCTGAATTAATGTTGACGTATGGATGATTCTCACAACCAGACAGTTGTGTTTTTGTGACAGAAAACCAGCAGAAACTAGCTGTTTGGAACAGAGGCAGGGCACGAATTTCACTTGTGAGAAATACTACTGAAGACTTATTAATAAAACTGGTATTTTGCAATTAAATTACTTTTATGTGATCAGGGAGCACATGTGGCAATACAATACTTCGTATCTATACCAGCGCAGGAAGACTTTACCTACCAAGACCTTAAATGTTTTTTAATCCATTCTATCTCAGCAGGTTGAAAGTTCTCAGAGGCACAGACTAGGAGCCAGCCTCTAATTTAGCTGCCCTTATCACACAGGCACGTGGTTAACTGTGAGTAACAAAAATCAGAGCACAGTATGTTTTCCCTTAAAATTCAAACAAATTAGTTCCATCAAATGCAGCCCATCTCCCAGCACACATCTCACCAGTCACTGAAACGAGCCAGTGACGACTCTAGAGGTGTTACAATAAATCTGCAAGCCATCCTAGGAGGAAAACTGCGTTTGCTGCTTCGCTGGCCTGTGGCGCTCAGGAGGCACCAGTCCACACAGTGGACTGAAGAGAGACGTTCTGGTGGAAACAGCCCCTGTGTTGTCCTGATGAATTGCTTGGGTTTGGTCCTATTTGAAATTTAAACTCTTCTGCTCACTGAAAGGCTGTTTCTACTGAGAAGATAGCACAACGCTGTGGTAGAGTATCTTCTAGAGCACAAGTCTTATGAGGAGCAGCTGAGGGAACGGGTTGTTCAGCCTGGAGAAAAGGAGGCTCAGGGGAGATCTTATCGCTCTCTACAACTACCCAAAAGGAGGTTGGAGTGAGCTGGGGGTCAGTCTCTTCTCCCCCATAGCAAGTGATAGGACAAGAGGAAATGACCTCAAGTTGCACCAGGGGAGGTTTGGGTTGGATATTAGAAAACAAGTCTTCACGGAAAGGGTTGTCGAGCCCTGGAACAGGCTGCCCAGGACAGTGGTGGAGTCCCCATCCCTGGATACGTTTAAAAGCCACGTAGATGTGGTGCTGAGGGACATGGATTAGTGGTGGACTTTGCAGTGTTGGGTTAATGGTTGGACATGATCTTAAAGGTCTTTCCCAACCTAAGTGATTCTATGATCTTAGCATTTGCATCAATCAGCATCAGTGTAAGATCTCTCAAGGCATTACATGGTTTACGACATGTTCTTCCAGGGTTATGGATGAAAAGATTTATGAACTTTTTTACTTGAACACAAGCAAATGGCTTTGGCATTCATGAATTCCAGCACATCGTTCTCTTTTCAAACGGTGCTGCTTGGCTGTTTCAGGGCAAGCATGAGATTACAGAGGTCTTCTGAAGAGTTTCCTTTCCAAGCTATTCATTAGGAGGACAAATCAGAGCTGCCTGAAGTGAGCAAAGGAAGTGGCAGATGGTGGAACCAGAATGCTGAAGCACTCTACATACTGCTGGCAGCTGTTAGTATGATCTGTGACAAAGTGTAAATGCCTCCATTACAATGCTCCAAAGGGTTTGTTGGGCTGGGGTTTTTTTAAATCTGCATGGAGGAGCTCCTTTAAAATACCTCCCATTTGAAACTGCTCTAAAAGGACGCTGGAAATTATTATTTGGAAAGAAAAAATATTCTGACCATGTCTTTCAAACACATTGGGTTGTTTTTTTTCAATCCCTCAGAAAAAGGAAGTATAAGTTTTCATGCTGCTGTTTTGTTTATGAAGGAATTCTATGAGTTATATCCACAATGCTGTGAAATGCGTAATGTAAACTAGGAAGAATAGAGAAGATTATTTGACTTGTGTTGCCCTCGGGGCACTGCGGGCTGAGCAAAACTTGCTGAGGGAAGTTCCCAGGGGAATGCCATTGCCACGCAGAATTTCCTATAACTGTCATCGGCGAAGGCCTGTCCAATCCAGCGATCCCAACAAAGAGATCTTGGCATTCAGTGCAATGGAAAATGCAAGGGCGGGGGGGCAGAGGGGCTTTTTCCATGTGTTCTTCCCACTATCTCTATAGCGTACAAACCAAACAAACAAAAAACCCAAACAATCCCAAAAGTCCAAAGAGGAAGAACCCTTTTCTGGAGCGGTGCGGCTGCGGGCTGCCTGGCTCCGGGACACGGCACAGGCTGTTCCAGTTTGAAATGCTCCTTGCTCTGCCCTTGCAGCTTTGCAGTGGGATTGTTCCTACCAAAGGCCAGAGGCAGGCGTTGCTCTGGGTCAGTGGGACGTCAGGGCAGCAGGAACAGCACCAGCAGGTGGTGTCCTGCCCTCCCTCAGAACGAGGAGAAAGTCCAGCTGTGCTGGCTCCTGGCCAAACCTCACCCCATCCCATCCTGGTCCTTGGCCCTTTACTTTCCCTTCCCACATTCCCCTGCCTGGGAAGCACAGGAAAACAAGTAGGAGCTGATGGGGTGAGGAAGGCTCCTTCTTGCAGAGGACCAAGGGAAGGGCTCAGAGATATGGAGAAGCCCATCCAAGAAGAGGGTGGATGGAGCCACAAAGAGGAGACTCATAGCCTCCTAAAAACCTTACTGCATTTTCTCACCATTTGCCCTCAGTCTCCTACAAGAATAAATCCCACCTCCTTGCTCTTGCATGAACCCTGCTTTGCTGCTTCATACTTTGTTTTCTTCCAGTACTTCTGACCTGTTCAGCCGCCCTCTCGCCACCACTCCCCTGGGGTACAGTGCTGTAGCAGGACTGAATTTTGCTGTCCAAGGTATCTTTCTGGTGGCAAAATGCTGGGGCTAAAAAGCCTCTTTCTGTATTTTTCCTAAGGAGTTCTCACTTGTGTCTCACAAGATATTTTCTTGGTTTGGAGCTTACTCCAGCTGCTGTCACCCCTTCTTACTGTGGGATAACACCATGTGATTGTCTTTCATGCCCTGTCAGTCTATTTGTGGGTTGTATAAACGTTTCCCACTGCAAAGAGAGCCCTGTAAAAAGAGAAGGACAGTGTAGCAATCGAGGAGGGCAACCCCGCATCTGCTTCTTCCATGCTCAATGCACGAAGGTAGAGCATAAAGAGATGAAGCTATTTGAAAGTATCTGCCTTCGCTCTCTTCACTTCCGTAACAACACCTCCTATGACACAACAGCTGCTGCACAACAAGGAACGTTTCTGTCCAGGCTGGCAAGCTCTTCTCAGGGTATTGCTGAGGTGTTCCATGAATTCCTGACACCAAACTACATGGCCCAGCACTAGACCACGAATAGGTGCTTCTATGAAAAACAGCTTGGCTTTCTGACTAGCAAGGAAGAAGCTAACGAGGACAAGACCTGAAAAGTTAAGGGAAAGGGGGAAGACGTGGAGGGTAAGGAAGCAGAAGGGAAGACAGTGAAAGACAGGACAGCAAACAGCCACTCTTCAAGGTGCAAAGGGAGAAGGGACGGAAATGCAAGTTCATAAAACTTTACCAAATCCAAACCAGCAAGAGACCGGCTCACGGAAAAATGAGGAAAAAAAGGTTTCTCTGTCCAATAATGTTTAAGTTTTCTTACCCTTTGCAACAAGAAATGCTTATTTATAAAGACTGTAGAGCTGAACTTCTAGTCCCTTACTGTGGTCACACAGCTCCTACTTTGAATTCATGCTTGCCCTTGCTTCAGATCTCGTAAACTATCACTGTCCTTGTAAAGCAAACTTCACTGGGCAAACGCGGGTGCTCCTGCAGCCACTGACTATCCATCTACTACACAGAGAGCATCTTGGATTTCTGTTAGCAGGTATCCGACACCCCTTGTTGAATGAGGCCACTCCTACAGTGCAAAATACATGATTGCTAAAGAGTCACACTATTACAATAATCAGGAAATCAGGACAAGGTGAAAAAAAGAGGTATTCATATTTTTTACCACCACGGGCACTTGGTTTAAAGCATTTTCTCCCTTTGATTTTTATTTATTCTTAAGAGGTAACTTGATCCAGGGTTCAGAAGTAAAGAAATGTTTCTGTGAGAATCCTGCACACTGGGAGTACCAGGAGGAGGTTTACTTTGACTGTCCCCATCTTCTCCGTTTGTTTTTCCTCCTAAAGCCACTTGACTAATGCTGACAGAGCCTCTGCTGCCCTCTGCACTTTACCCAGCTCCGGGAAAGCTGCTGCAATCAAGCTGCCAATATAGGAATCAGCATCTCAGCATGATCTCACTCTGGATCACTCCTCACATCACCAGCTCTGAATAGTGTTATGACTTGTGTGGATTACTAAGCAATTGCTGTAAAAGTAATAGTGCTGGGAATTTTATAATCTTACCATATTTTGTTTCAGTTGTGAAAAATAACTTCCTGGAGGACTGTCGTTCCTGGAAGGTGTGTCACCTCACAGTGCCAGAAACGAGCTCGCTGTGGAGTAGCTCTTCAGCAAATACTGTTCTAAAGTACAAAGCTCTGTACTTTGGACAAAGAAATGAAAGTCTGGAAACAAATATATCAGAGTGAGGCCTTCGCCCATAACGTATGACAGGAAAACAGCATTTTAACACCTTTCCAGAAGTGGCTACCTGCACTGCTTAACTGTCACAACTGAGGTACCTTCTGTAACAGACACTGTGCAGGCGTTAATGGAATTTCACTCACCTGTGGCTTTCTGTCTTCATCTGCCAACTACGATCATACTGATTTTACTGCATAAAAATGTTGGCCTCTATCCCAGCGTGACACTGCTTGAGTTAGTTGTGCTGCTGCTGGATTCACCAGCTAGCTGAAAGCGAACCGGTCACTAGTTCTGTGGCTGCAAAATGCACACTGGAGGATTTTAGACCATCTAATGCTCTACTGCAGGTGTCTTTCTCTTCCTCAAAGCTTACGGCATCCCTCACTGCACGCTTCCTTCTTTCAGGGCCTGCTTCAGCACTGAGAAATGAAAGGACCGGGTTTTCATATTGCTCACAACCATATTAGCTGATTTTGATCCTTCCCTCACTTTCCACAGCGTGCAAAATGATTTATAATGCCGAGTTTCTTGCATAGTGTTTCTTTCCTAGTCCTTGGATTCCATGTCGTTTGGCCTAGGTAGCGACTCAGATGTAGATCCTCCACTCTCCGGCCAGTTCAGCTGACCCTGCTCTTTATCACACTTCTCTTAAAGGCAAATAAACTACAACCCTTTTCTGTCCCTTGCTTTTGAGGGCACAATCTCATCAGTCCCATTTGGCTTGGGGTTATGCCAGTCAAACTGGGAAATGGTGACTCATTTTTTCTCCATTGAGATGGTGAAAGAGCATCGTTAGACCAGAAATTCTGAGCCAAGGTAAAATACTGAGGGAACAGAAGGTCAACTGTCTGCAAAGTTACCTTCTGTCATCAGGCAGCATGTTTTGAGGTTCTGTCTGTCACCCTGGAGAGGTGTAAAGACCGGAACAACTAGTGAAATCAGGGAGGTGATAGTAAAAAATAAGATACAGGAGATTTTAGAACAGGAATTGTAAAAAGAAAAAATTCACTGAAGTCTAGAATGCAAAGATTGAGAAGAGGAACGTCTCAGGTTGCAAATGAATTAGGTATCCAGTGCTCTGAAAATAGGGGATATAATGATACAATACAGAGAAACGGACAAGACAGAGCAGTGGAAATTTGTTCCAGGTGGCAAAATGGAAATACCTTTGTTATTAGAGACCTTGAATTCCAGAAACAGAAATTTTCATTGCAATTATCTGTAAAAATGCGAACAGATAATTCCAAAAGGATGAGCCAGATTGATTGGACTGCCAGGGCAAACTTACACCAGTAAATTAAAAATTCCCAGGGAATGGTGCACATCTACGCAAGTTAATTCTTCAGCCACCAAACCCACGGGGCTGCGCACACGTTGCTTACTGGAAACGGTTCCTGCGATGTTCCGACTGTCAAACCATAACCACGAGATATTTGCAGGCGGGCTTAGCTGGCAGCTGCCAACGTCTGAGAACATACTACTCATTTCTAGTAGAAATGATTGCATTCCTGTTTCCAGTTCTATTTAGTTTATTAGCATCCCAGCATCTCTGCTTTCAGCACGCACAGGACAACTTAACGGTTTATTCATGACAATGGAAATTACTATAAGTAAAAATTTTCTCACTGTTGACGATAGAACCCAATTATTCTTCCCGAAGCAATGGCTTTTACTTCGAAATCGAGACGATCTGTTTTCCAATATTGCCTCCATTCATCATGGACTGGAAAGCGGCTTCAAGAGAAATGATGAAGTAAGTTAGTGCCGAGCAAAATGTGCCAAGTAACTTTTAAAAAATAAATTTAAAAAAGAGGTATAAGTAAATGTATTAAACAGCTCCCCAGGAAGGAGACATCACATTTTCGACCTGAACATCCTTCATGGCATGCTAAGTTGAGAAGGAAGAAAAAAATGCTGCTCTAATAAACCCCTAAGGGCAGTTTTGTGTAATATGGTTTGAAAGTAATTATTCGGCCCTTCAAAAGTTAACAATTACATTTGCTGGTTTTGTGATACAAATATCAAACAACAAGAGGTGAATGGAGAGCCCACAAACGCTGGAGGCTTCACGAGCCTCTGTGAAAGGAAAAGGTTTCTAAAGGCTTTTATGTAGTATAATAATTGTGAGAAGCTGCTGCAAAGGAAGAAATCTTTGAGAAAAAGTATGAAGTATGCCTGCTATATTTGATCAACTTCCTTCAAAATACACATGTAAGTAGCAAGGACTGGAATAAATTTAAATCTGTAAGGTCTGGCTATCACTTAATTCTACTGGTTTCCCATCTTGTGGGACTAAAGACTAAATGGACTCAATCTCTTCTTTCCTGTTACTGGAAAGAAGCTCTCTTACAGCACACCTGGAATCTCCCAGCTCTCCAGCTTTGTCTCCCTGGAGCCACAAGACCCCCCCCCTTCATTTTTATATTTTCTTTGTTATAGATGTTTTTTATCAGTCTATTTTTTAAACTAAATTATGTTTTACTTTGCCTAGCTATCTCTAATACGCTCTCCCCTTTCTTGTGCGTATTTCTCCATTTTTTTGTTAGCAAATCCAATAACAAGAGGTGTTAGATACTGGGGTTTTTAAAGTACAAGTTCAAGGTTTCCAAAATACCATTTTCTTACCCACAAGTTCCAAGAAAAGGGCAGCACTTTAAAACTGTAAGATCAGGTTGACCATCATCAGCTGCTATGGCAGCACTTTAATTCCGTTTAATTCCCCAATAGTGAAACAAACAAAAGATCTCAACATTTATATTACATTATTTTTCAATATTTTAATACCTTGTGAAAAAAAGTATTTTATTATAACATAAAACTCACGTTTTAGATAAAATACAACCATCTGAAGTGGCAAATGAAACAAAGGAGGTAGTTAACCTCTGCTGTCATTATATTTAGTGAGATTAGAAAACAGTGTCAAAATCTTACCACCGATGTTCGCTAAGCCTTCTACCACGGTCTCTCTGACCTGTCAACACAAACCAAGGCCTTTTAGCTTTCTTCAAACAAGATTAACATTTCTTAGAAACGTGCCAGGAAACTGCCACAGAAACTACCAAAATCTGAAGGATTCTCTCGCTGCAATGAACAGTGCTGTGTTTGGGCCAGAGCATTTCATCTGGAGAGGAGTTACCACTTTCTGATAAACGTGTAGGAGATTTAATTCTTCAATCTGAACTGGAACATCCCTGCCCCTGCCAAAATTCCACATCTCAGGATTTTCTCAGGAAAACTGAATGATCACCTGAAGAATCAAAACCTAATTTAGGCAGACCTCAGAGGGAAGGGATGGATAGAGCATCCACCCATCACGAAGTAAGAAACAGAGATTATAAAGCTTTGAAACAAAACTTTACACAAGAACCCCAAAAGCATTCAGGACACTAACTAATCAGGCATTTGAAAGTACATCTTTCTGAAGGTCTGATCCTGTAAGTACAAAAACCATTTGTCCCCTATGCTTAAAGAAAAGAATACAGACACCAGCAGCATGCCAGTAGCAAAGTCTGTCACACGGTGCTACCTAATAAACTTTTAATTATATTTACTCATCCTTAAGAAAATCCGTTCAATTCTGAGGCGTGATGAGAGAGCCGGGGACAAAGACATTGGACTTCCTGTAGCCAGACCAAGGACTGAGAAGATCGTATGAAAGGCCACAGATTAAATGCAGAAGTCCTTACCTTCAGTTTACCCTCTTGGATCCACTGGCAGAGCTGCAATACGCTGGCTTCCTGTTTGTCCATATAGTTCAACACTAAGAATCTTTCCCTGCGAAAGAAGAAGGAGCCTGGACTTAGGAAACGTTGGTAAGCATGTTTTGAAATCTTTGCAGATCTTCTCAGGAGCCAGCATTATTGAAGGGGAAGGTTTATGAGTACTAATTACAACAAGCCACAGCTCCGAGCTTCGCTAGCTTGCTGGGACAGCTCCCTGCACCAGGAGCTTGACAGTAACATTGGCCTCACACGAGACATTCCGTCAAGTAGCAGAGAGAAAAGTAACAAAAATCAAGTGGTTTTTGCCAGAATAGGCAAATGTCTATAAAATGTGAGTGAATTCCTACTCTTTTTTAGTTTGTTTTGGTTTTTTTTTGTGGTAGGGAGAATAATTAACGGACTTGCAGCTGGATGGGGAGTATAAATTAGCTTTCAGGCTCCTCAGAATTTTGCATATCCTGCTGTCACAGCTGTCTACAGCAATCAAGAGAAACGGAAATGATCACCAGAAATTACAATTACTCGTAGCAATGCACTGACTAAATTCTCCACTGCCTCTACTGTGCATGGTGTATTTTACTATTTTTATCCATTTTTTAAAAGTGCAGACAACAGTGACAGGGACAAGAAAGAATTCTAATTAAAAGAGGTCAATCCATTTGCGGAGAAATCAAAAGTCTCCCCAACTTTCTTCAATGCAACAAGTGAAAAATCTCCTAAGATTTGTTCCTAATCTCTGCCTTAGTTCCACCTGAATCCTGACAGGAGATTCGGCAGTTCCCAAAGTCATCACCTCTCCAGTCCCATTATCTAGCAAACCCCCAAATACTAAAAAATGGAATTTCAATACAATCACTGCATCAGCTGCATCTTAACTTTAAAAATATTTTACCTTCTCTCTGCCTGAACTACTCCACTTGGAAAGAAGGAACCACGGCAACACCTTCCTGTGTACTGAAGAATCTCTCAGAGACTCCAGGAGTAAATCAAGCAACCACAAACAAAGCATAACAACGGACAACCACGTTAACACGGAACAACATCCTTTCCCATTTTCTCTGCGGATACAGACAAGTGTAAGAAGAAGGATTTACTGATGTTCTGATTATAGTTCCCTTTTCCAGCGTGGCAACGTTCTGCTCCGACTCTACGTGCCTGCTGCAGATCTACAGGCAACCTCCTGAACATCAGAGTCACAACATCATGTGCACAATCCGCCTGGAACACGGTCATAAGCTCTGGAGGAGAAACGCACCTGGTGATATTTCTTTCTTTCCGTATTTTTTCGATGTCAGGAGGCAGTGGAGGAGGATAAGGCACATCTTTGTTATACTGAGAGATCTGTCCACACAGGATGATGTGGCTGTTCTGATTCATCTGTTTGGGACAGCACACAGGGAGAGAAATCACATTCCTTCGTCTCAGAAACTACATTTGCCAGAGAAGCAATAGATTATATGGCAAAATTTTCATGAGCATCCTTATTTAGAACGCCGTGTAGTTGAACAGAGCGGGAGAATTGCAGGCAGTCTCCTTTAACCTGTGACAACATTTAAATACATACATGCACTGCAATAGTGGAAACAATAGATGCTATACAGCCTCTGTGTAATTTAAAAAGGCATTAAATACAAGAAATATAAGAAATTGTTACCTTACTGCGTGCCCTTTTTGGCAGGAGGAGAGGGGTAGTTTGGTACAGCTATGGGATACAGACGTGATGTAGAGCTCCCAAAGGTGACACTGCCACCAAAGCCTCCTTGCCATGAGACAGACTCATTTCACATTAACAAGAAAGGTCAAGAGTCTGCAGGGAGGCCCAGCAGGGCTGGTCTCCTACAGAGCCACAAAACCAAAGCTGACAAAACACAAGATGATGACGCTGACAGACAAGGTTTTTAGAATATCACCAAGTCTCCCAGCCAAAGTGAGAGATGAGAAACAGAAACCGTGTTTCTATTACTATGCTGTCCAAATGACAGACACGGGTTTCAACTACCTGACTTCTCCTCAAGACCAGGCTCAGCACCTGGATTAGACCAGAGGAGTGGAAAGCCCGTTCTGTTGTACTGCAGTCTGGCCTCCGGTAGGAATTAATTCAAAGCAGGGCACACAGACACCGGAGAATGACTAAAACAAACCCAACGGCATGGCATAACCACCTGACGTATGACTGTATCACTGATGTCTCCACCAACGTTGTCAAAGTAAACATCCACCCCGCCTGGGCAGAGCTCCCGGAGCTGCTCTGCCACATCCCCCTTCTTGTAGTTGATGGCAGCATCAAACCCCATTTCTCGGACCAAGATGGAGCACTTCTCGTCTGTGCCAGCGATTCCCACCACGCGGGAGCAGCCCTCCAGACGGCCAATCTGCGCGTGCACAGTTAAATAAAGAGAATAACAGAGAATTTGTTACTTTGTGCTGTTCAAGTATCAGCGAGAAGAGAAATAAAAACCAAGTAGTATTTGCCGGAATAAGAAAACAGCTATAAAATACAAGTGAATTCCTTTTTTTTTTTTTGTGGTGGGGGAACAATTAACGGACCTGCAACTAGATGGTGAGTATAAATTAACTTTCAGGCTCCTCCAAATTCTGCATATCCTGCTGTCACAGCTGTCTATAGCAATCAAGAGAAGCAGAAATGATCATCAAAAATTATAATTACTTGTAGCAATGTGACAAATTCTCCACTGCCTTCTACTGCGCATGGTGTATTTTACTATTTTTATCCATTTTTTACAAGTTTAGACAATAGTAAGAGAGACAAGAAAAGAATTCTAATTAGAAGAGGTCAATCCATTTGCACAGAAATCCAATCTGTGGAGTCACCAATACACAGTACAAAAAAAAAAAGAGCCAAATATAGTATAAAAATCACCATCTGCCAAGTACTGTAACAAAGCTAATAAAAGGCCAAAACCACAGATAACAATTTATTTGAACGTATTGATTGAATGTATGAAATTATTTAATGTATCTGCCTTCTTCACAGATTTGCTGGTGCATTATTTCTTCACAGCTCCTCGTTATCAGTAAGTCTTAAGCTTGCTTAATATCTGTTGGGTTTGTGTCTGTATATAAATATGTAGATGTGCACATACACACATGAACACACTGCAACAGGCTCTGCAAAGCTGCAGAGGGTTAAAGGGCTGTAAATCTGTAAACCTCAAAACACAAAGGATGTCATGGAAGACAACAGAAAGAAGGGTTTACTACATTTTATACTATTTTCCAATACAGGAAAAAAATGAAAGTCACCAGTCAACTCAAAGACTGCGTCCAAATGGCAGACTACTACATAAATATATTGTAAATACACGTATTTATACCATCTACTGTATTTATGATCCCAACTAATCACCTTGGGCTGTTTTCTCCTACCACAGTTTCACGAAACTAAAGTTTCAGACCTAAAATCTTTCCCTGTGAGAGTATGAGCCAAACTGGTGAAACCAGCCCTTTCTACAGAGTTACGCTTAAGTTACGCTTTAGCTACCCTAAAATAATTCACAATTATTTTATCCCTATTTTACTAAGCAGCATGTTTCAGAAGATAACCTTGGTCACGGAGTGTGCTTGTATGTTTTTAGCCTACGTACCTGGCCGGCCAAAGAGCCGCAGGCACCGGCTGCTCCGCTCACCACCATTGTCTGACCGGCACCCACAGCCACGTGTCCTTTCTCCTTCACGCCCAGCAGGGCTGTCAGCCCTGTGATGCCAGCAGCACCCAGGAAGTAGGAAAGGCGCCCGCTTACAAGTTGTGGATCAAGCTGCAAAACAGCAACAGGCGGTGGCGTTCATTTCTGTTTTCAGGCGAGGTTTTGCCGTTTGCTATTTGATTGTCTGAGGACAGCAGACTAACTCAGGGTGTTTACCAGGCAAGGTACGAGTGGGAGGCACGAGCGATCTCTAAACTAGCTCTATCCTAATAACAAGTTTCTAGGAAATGAAGCAAAGATGATATTCCTCTAGTTTTAGAAAAAGTTTTTAAACAAAGTCACTCACAAAAACTTTGATTATGGAGATAAGAAGTTTCCAGCTATCCCTCTGTTAGCAGAAATGATAAAATAGCACTGTTCGATCAAATACTGTGATTGCAGATCAGTAGCAAAGGGTCCTAAAGGAAGGAGATTTTTGCAAAGTATACATTATTAAACTACAATAATTTTTCCATGTTACATGAGGATGATCAACGAAATATCCCTGCTGCACTTTCCCTCTCCACCCGCAACCGAATACACTTTCTTCTGTGGAGGTAAAAATCTCAAGTAAAAGCTTTCACTAACATATGTTAGGGAAATAAATTGAATTAAATATATCTAAAGACTTTTACGTCTTATGACTACACTCCTGTGGATCAGGAGTTCTACCAGAACTAGAAAAATTTACAGAATTAATTAGCAGAAGCAGCTTCACAGAAATTTATTAAAAATTCAACAATCAAAGTAATATTGGCATGTCTGGTAACCAAAAAAGCATTCACATTTTTCTTTAAGAAAAGAGAGAAATCCATACAGATTTTGCCACCTGTGAGCTGATCGGCCTTTTGAGAACTGGCTGCTCAAATAACCTTGGCTTGGTTTTGACTAAGAAACAGAATCATAGAATCATTTAGGCTGGAAAAGACCTTTAAGATCACCCAGTCCATCCATAACCCTACTCTACCATGTCTGCTGCTAAACCACATCCCTCAGCACCACATCTACACAGCTTTTAAACACATCCAGGGATGGTGACTCCACCACTTCTCTGGGCAGCCTGTTCCAGGGCTTGACAACCCTTTTCTGTGAAAAAATTGTTCCTGATGTCCAACCTAAACCTCCCCTGGTGCAACCTGAAGCTGTTTCCTCCTGTCCTATCACTTGTTACTTGGGAGAAGAGACTGACCCCCACCTCTCTACAAGCTCCTTTCAGGTAGTTGTCGAGAGCGAGAAGGTCTCCCCTCAGCCTCCTCTTCTTCAGACTAAACAGCCCCAGGTCCCTCAGCCGCTCCTCATAAGACTTGTTTTCCAGGCTCTTCACCAGCTTTGTTACCCTTCTCTGGGCCTGCTCCAGCACCTCCATGTTGTTCTTTTATTGAGGTGCCCAAAGTGAACCAGTATCATTAGCTGCTATTTAAAAAAAAAAGTTAAGGAAAATAAGAGAGTGACAATCTGGGCTTTGCATTTACAGTACCTTTTGTAGCAAGCTTCCATCCAGAATGGCCGCTGTCTGCCAGGGCCAATTAAAGGAAGTTACAAAGTCTCCTTTAGCAAGGTTCTGGTGCTTGCTCTCCTCCACAACGCCGATGCCCCCACCGTCAGCAACTTCAGAGAGCTGCCAGGGCAGGAGGTAATCGGAGCCGGTGTCCTCATTCATCCGGCAGCGCTGAAACACAAGGCTCAATGAGAGGCCCTGGTGGAACACCTGGTTTGTTTGAGCGCAAAGGAAGCTGAGGTATGTTTAAAACTTCAGACACAAAGGGCTACTCTAAAATCTCCTGATAAATCCCAAATGTTAATCATCTTTTCTTAGATCCCTCTTTTCCCTCTTGTTCACTAAGCACAAAAGGAGGACAGACCATTCTGATTTCCTCCAACAGCATCACCAAGTCCAAGATGTTCTAAAGATGTAAGAGTCACCCATGGGTTTGACAAGAATCCTATAAATTCCTTAACTGGATGAATCATAGAAATTTAGGGTTTAAAAAACCACCCACAAGTCATTAATCCACGCCTGTTGCACCCAAGAGCAGTCAAATACAGGCAGGCCACCCCTGACAGACATTGGTTTAATGAAACATCTTGAAACATTCAGTGTTTTCTTGGTATCTCCCCCTGTAGCCTGAGTTAGTACTTCAGGATTCTTAAACTTGTCCTTCATTCCAAGCTAAACCTACTTTCCTAAAACTAAGGCTGTTTCTTTTCTACTATCTCCTTTTATGCAGGGGACAAATGATCAGAATTCTCTTCACAGCAAACTTCTACATGCTAGCAGACTGGGTCTCTCTGGTTCTCCTCCTACCTCCGCTACCATTTCAACCCACAGCTCCCTCAACCACATGATTTCCACAGAACTAGGTGCCAGGGCTGGTGATGGCTTCATTCACTAATCCTCTCTTCATTGCCATTGTTTACACATTCTTGTCCTGCCATCACCCACTTAAGGAGAAAATCTGACTTTCATTTGTAAACAAAACTGGCAATAGCTAAATAATGTTTAACTTTAATCATTTATGTGTTTCGTCAGGGATTTTTTTGCCTGATCATGTTCCTCTCCTGCTTCATCATGAAATCTTCTTCCAACTCTACCGACACTCCCATCAATTGAAAAATACTTCTTTTCATGGGAAAAGGAAGTCTTAAAATATATATAAAAAAGGCAAAGTTCAGAAGAATCTGACACAAGCAAATCTGTAATGGCACCCCCAGGGCTCACACTCCTGTAAGTCATATTCCTACATGTATCACTGGCACATTAATGCCAAATTCCTTCCTAATATAACTCCCATCAGAATGAATAAAATTCATAAGATATCATACTAGAGATACATTTGTCCTATAATTGGTAGCTTTGGTGTTAAACATCATGACAGGTACAGAGCCAAAAATACTAAAAAAAAAAATAATTCTGGTTCAGCTCGAAGTCCACCACATACCATGTAAGGGTCCACGGAGAGGTAAAGGGTTCTGACACGCACTTGTCCTGCTTGGATCGTATCTGCTATTGCACTTTGTTCCAGTCGGAAGTTTTCAGCCACTGGCACTCCATTCTTACCTAGAATTATTTTAAAATCAAACAAACGAATCGAGATAGAGCTTCCCTTAATATGGATTTTTACCACTGCACACGCATGTGTTGCAAGAGCATCCCTTCGCAGCTACAGACAGACCTCCTGAAAGTCAGGCTTCCTAGAAGGAAGGTACCACAACCTAGAAGGTTGGGACCACTCAGCAGATCAGTGAGACTGACAACTGGAACCACCAGCAGTACAAGGAGACAGCCAGATACCCACGTGTGTTTTAAAACCAGAGCGACTGGGTGACCACCACACGCAACTGCCGCAACATCTGATATGCATTAGGAAAGACTTATTTGCAGGTCACACCAGAGTTCTTGCCTCTATTTTGGCATGGAGCAGCACACGATACTCCCCCCAAAACTTAACGTACGCAGGTGGGTCTTTCACAACAGACAATTTATAAACTCACTGCTCCAAGTACTGTGCTCACACCCGCAATGAGGCAAACGTGTGAGCAAGCAAAATCCCCACCATTGTAAATTTAAAACACAAACACTTTGAAACACGGAAGAAAAGATTCACTGTTACTAAAAGGAAACAAAAATGAACAGTAACAAAATACTTTAGTCATCTCTTAAAATGCAAACTATCAGAACTAAAAAGCAATGCTTGCTAGTCTTTCTTCTCTTCCAGTCTCTACACTTGGGGTTTTCTCATATATTATGCACTAACCCTTTTTTCTTCCTCACCCAGGAGTTTAGAAATCTGTGTATACAGACTAAATAAATACACTTCACAATAAACTCCATTTATTTCTGCATGCAATATTAAGATATACAAACGTAAACATCTTAAGTTAGTGTCTGTTTTCACCCTCACCATTTACGGAGGATTAGGCAACTATACCAAACACACTGCTTCTTTTCTGGAGAGAAATACATACCGGGGCGTGAACTCAGCACCACTCTCTGGATAATCATCCCTGCTTTCACAGCAATTTCGCACCCAGTTTCTACAAAGGAAAACATTGTTTGAAACGTAAGTTTTCTTGAAAAATAATAGGGAGCAAAATACTTAGTAATTTGGAAACTGGGGATAAAAAATAGGCCTCACCAACTTCAGCATCTGTGCCCAAGAATCATATGCAACAATCTCAAATGTAAAATAAACTTGTGAATAAAGCGTTTCCCTATTTATCTTGTTAAAGCTAGTAGCACCTTCTCGAAAGACTAAAAATGACCATGGTACCGTGCTCCTCGTAAGACCATCACCACCCTCTACCAGGTTGCAGGAGACACACTGGGTTTGCCTTCCTGCGCTAAGAACGTTCTGTTCCCACCTAGAAGACAGCGAGGCTGCTTTGCACGCGCAAGTCCCACACAATTCCCTGGAAAGCAGGCACGCATGCAGTATGCACGTACCCGATAAAAAGAGATTGGTGTGGGAGATGTTCCACGTGAAATAGCAAGTCTTTCTATTAGTGTAGTTTCTCCTAAGCAATGGTCGGGCCCAGAGATGAGAGAGCATTAGATCACCCTTTGATCTGTTTCACTGAAAAATTCTCCTTGAAGTGCAACAGTTTAAAAGAGGATGTAAATTTGTGTTCTTGCAACCACGAGATGTTGAAGTGATTAACAGGGAATGAACCCGATTTAACAAGATAAGCATCATCCTATATGTTTTCAGAGCTAATACATACTAAATGTTCTTATTACTGTTCTCAGCCAAGTACCATAAATAACCAACTTCCACAAGAACCAAGGACATTACGGAACGGAATGTGATAGCTGATGTCTTTTTCACGAGGTTTATTTTCCTGACAAGAACAGCAAATTGGAGTGAGGCAGAACAGATGAGCCTAGAAAGGTTACATCATCACCACATATCCAACATCTTTATTCCCTGAACACCGCAAAACACAGAACCTTCTAGTCTGTACTGGTAGAGTGCTCACATTACAGCACACACAGACCACCAAGAACTACAGCCTGGCGTGCTGGAAAACACAATTTAAAAGTTATCAGGAGGAAATGGGCAGATCCCTGACCCCTCCCTCTCCTTTAAACCCCTCAATGGACTCAGACCACAAGTATCTTGTTCATCAACCAGATAAAGGTTTAACCTTTGATTGTGTTTGCACTTGAAAAGCTACATATTAGGCAAAAATTATTCAAAAGTTAGTTTCTTTTCAGTATTCCAACACTTAAGGGTGCTACATGAAAAACTATAAGAAACAGATCTCAAACGTATCTTTGCAGCATCACATCAGTGAAAAATAAGTGACCTGCACAGTTCTTTGGACAGAACAATGTAGAACATCAGTCTGCAACAAAAGGAAAAAAACCAGCCCACACTCTGATAATGTTATTAGTTATAGTTTAAAAACAAACAAACAAAAGCATCGAAAATACAGGAGTAAAGAGTTAAAGAGAGAAATAAAAATCTATTTTTATCCCCACAGGGCTGATACAATCTGTGGAATAGTGTAAAACCCTAACAGGAAGGATGGCCTAAGATAAACTGGCAGGTCTTGGGTTCAGCATCACACTCAGCTACAGACTTCCTGGGTGATCATGGGCACGACACTTTGTACTTCTTTTATACATTTTTCGTAATGACATTCCAAATTCCTCCTGGTAACATTTACTTAACAAAATTTCATGCAAGTGGTACAACTGCTATCCCCAGAGCAATCATCTCAGCACCTGAGGAACTGTGCTGCTTCAATGAGTGTTTTACAAGCTGTCAGAGGTGCCCCGTGCAATTTAAAAGGACAGCCACACTCCAGTAAGCTACTCGCACACATACAGAACAGGGCTGGAGTTTATAACCACTAATGAAACCGCTCTGTGCAGAAATAACAGGTTAACAATGCAGCACACATAAACCGACAGCGATCTGACAGCTCACGTGAAACTGGGCAAATCATTCCTCTAGATACTATTCATTTCCAGTTCGAATCCAGTTCACAGTGTGAAGGGTTTGATCCAGTGTTTATAAACCCTCCAGACTAGGAGGCAGAACCACAGCCCAGCTCACGCCTCACAGAAAGGCCCGCTGTCAAAACTGCTGAGTCGGTGTTCGTTAACCTGAAACTAAATGCCTGCCTTGTGCAAACACAAAACCCCAATCTGAACAAGAAGAGAGGAGGAAAAGCCGTTTTATTGTGCCTGACACATACTTGAAACGTCTGCTTTCTGTGATAGTACAGAGAAAAAAAATCTTTAAAGAAAAAAACGCCAAAGATATTAACTTATTAAAAGAAAGAAAAAGCGATACAGAGTGGCATAGAAAGATGAGAGTGGAAAAAGGCACGCAGTGTGAGTTGAGACTGCTTCTCCGAATGTTCGGAGGGAACAAAAATGCTGCTGATTTCCCAGGCCATTTCCACAGCTTTTGGCTGAGCGCACTGTGCACTAATTCAATTTGAAGATCTTCCAGCTACCGTGAGTGGGTGGACAGAAAGGGAGGCTGGCAACTGAACTGTCACTCATTCTGTGACAGCTGTCACGGTAAAATACAACCCTGGAGATGGACATTTGCTTCTAAACATGACTGTGCTTCCTCTGCGGTGACAGGCAGTAACAGCATTACATAACCCCCTGTTCACACTAATGTCATAACACAGTAAGATGCAATCAAACTTTCCTCACATTATAAACAACACAGATGTGACTGAAGAAAATAAGTAAAGGCATCATCCTTCAGCACCGTAAGCTGAGGAAAGCTTTTGGAGAAAGAGAACAGACTTTTAAAAGGCGAAGTAAAGGGGATCTGTATCACACACAAAATCCTTTTCAACATGCACATAACAACAGCATGAAGGATGCTTTTGACTCGCTTTTCTAAAGACAGCACGTTATGCAACATGCGTTACTATATTTTAGCTTTTCCAAACAAAAATAATTTGAGTTGGTTTTACTCTTTAAATCAAATGGAGTAAAGACTAAACGGAAGTTTTAATACCATCATTCTATGCCAAGATCACCCGACTCACCCGGGGAGGGCAACAGGAGCATTAAGCAGCACAACAGCAGGGCCTTCAGCAGAGCTCCAAGTATGTTTTAGCCCAAGTTTCTTCTCATCCCTTCTTCCCCTTGCCTTTCTTTTCCCGTTCTTGCAGAGAGACACAAGACTTTAAAAATGTTACATAAATTCCTCAGCGCTAAAATGCTCCAGTTTTGTTTGTCCTGGGCTTGGTTCCTAGAACCTCATTTCTGAGACCACCCATGAAACACCATTTTCTTACATACACTTTTGTCAAAATAACTTGCCAGCCTCCAAGCTGTTACGAGCCCATTCCCAGGTCTAGTAGAAAAGGGCAGAGCAGGTAGTTCAGCCCTCCTGTATCAGGCCCAGGCAGCACGGAGGAAGAAGGCGGTCAATCGAAATGGAGGACAAGACCAGAAGTCTTCCGAAACTGCGGCGTCAAATTGGCTGGAACAAGGACCCTCAGATGAAAATCAAAGAAAGAAATTCCAAGAACTCTGAACGAGGAACATGCAGGAAGGAAAGATGGGAAGGGCTGGCACTAGCAACCGGTGAGAAGAGACAAACGTTGCAAGAATAGCAACTTAAGGGCCAGTAAAGCAGGGCTGAAACAGTATAGGGAGAGAACTGGAGAAACTGGGAATGAAAATGAGACAGAACCCAGCAAACAGAGATGGGAATGGCTGAGCAAAAAGCAACAAAATGGTAACTGTAACGGGCAAGGTGGGGTGAAAGGAAATGGAAAAGGGAATGTAGCGGATCAGGCACCAAAGTCTCTACCACACCCCTGAGGAGCTCTACATTTGAAGAATGTTAATTAATCGCAACTTAAATTTTCCAAAAAGTAGAAGCTAGAGTCAATACCAACTGTCACGAATGGAGAAAAAAAACCCACAAAAAACACATGCCATTAAAAGATTGGTATTTTCATGAACTGAACCCTGAAATCCAGATTTCAAGTCTCATCACTTAATTCTCTGAGGTTCCTCCTGTAGTGTTTTCTCCACTGACACACTGTAAGTGCTGAGGCAGGCTGCTGCCTTTACCTCCAGAAAGAAGGTTAAAAAAGGAAGAATGACAATGGTAGTAGGATCTTGATCCAGCCAGCTTGTTTCTTTCTTTTTTCATACTCCAAGAAGCCCTAATATAAAGAGCTTATCAAATCTGACTGGCACAGAGAGCAAAAGTTCCATTAAGTATATACATTTATATCTACACACAATAGGATTGTATCAACTTTTCAGATCTAGGTCAAAAAAGCTGAAAGCTCTCAGGTACCATCTCCTGGGCATGTATTTGTTTTTTTTTTTAAATAAACAGTTGCATCATATTGGAGCTGCTGAGAATTGTTTAAAAATACCAGCGCACAAGGATTATTTTTTCTTAGCTGAATTTCAAATCAGGAATGAACACAAGAATGCAGACAGCTGCCAGAAAGGAAGGGGCATCGCATCAGCAGAGGAAGCAGCTGATGTTTTTCTGAGAAGCCTGTGATGCAGTATGCAGGCTCCCATGAGGGCAGTCCCAGAGAGCGCACTGATTATCCAGTTTCCTAGGTGTGAACCAAGACCAGGTTAGAAATCATTGCTGTCAAAGGCAGAAGAGCAACTGGAGACTGCTTTTCAGATGGTTCAACACCACCTTCAGAAGCTGCAGATAGAAAAATTTAGGAGAGAAACCAAAAGAGGTCAGAAGCAATGACAGTCATTTATGCGGTACACAACAGCTCTGATGAGGAGAGAAAATGAGGAGAAATCCCAGGGGAAAGGATTCCTCCATTCACCCCAGGCCACAGATTGACCTGGGGGCCAAAGAATCACGGACTGGTTTGGGTAGGAAGTGACTTCAAAAATCATTTACCTTCACCCCCCCTGCCATGGCAGGGACACCTCCCACAAGACCAGGTTGCTCAAAGCCCCATCCAACCTGGCCTTGGACACCTCCAGTGATGGAACACTCACAACCACCCCTGGGCAACCTCTTCCAGTGTCTCACCACCCTCAGAATTAAAAAACTTCCTCCTTATATCTAAATTCACCCTCTCCATTTGAAGCCATTTCCCCTCATCCTATCACTACAAGCCCTCATAAAAACTCCCTCCCCAGCTTTCCTGTAGGCCCCCTTCAGATACTGGGAGGCTGCAATAAGGTCTCCTCGGAGCCTTCTCCTCTCCAGGCTGAACAACCCCCACTCTCAGCCTGTCCTCACAGGAGAGGTCCTCCAGCCTTCTGATCACCTTTGTGGCTCTCCTCTGGACACACTCCAACAGGTCCTTGCCCTTCTTGCGTTGAGGGCTCCAGAGCTGGACGCAGTACTCCAGGTGGGGTGCCAGGGGAGCAGAGCAGAGGGGGAGAATCACCTCTCTCGACCTGCTGGTCACACTTCTTCTGATAACTCAATTCACGCTCCCCTCCTAGAGATCTGGCAATCCCAACAGCCCCTTCCAACCCGTCCCCTCGACTACCCCTGAGAGGCACTAACCCCTGAGAAAATGACCCCTGGGAAGGAGGGCCCAGACCCCTCAGG
>VZZY01019063.1:24224-117593 GCA_013400335.1 Eurystomus gularis | reverse complement strand
CGGCAACGCGGCGGCCCCACCGCTTAAAGCGGCGATGGGCCCGGCCCGGGCCGCTGTGGCGGGAAGCGCTGTGTGGAGTGTGGGCGGCCTCTCGGCCTTCAGCGGTCTCCTGTCTGCCGCAGGTGCTCGGTTTTACGCCCCGAATTCCGCCTCGTTTCGCGGGGAGCGGCTGGTGGGGCTGTGGGTGGGGGTCTCCCGCCGCCTGTGTGGGCAGGTGGTGGCGGCCGGTGTCCTGAGGCGCCGGGAAGAGGTGCTTACAGCTCGTGAGGGGGTTTTGTTTTTGAGAGAGGGGAATGCTGAGAGATGCTGGTGCCTTGAGTGATCTACTGGGTGAGACTTTGTTCGTTGGTATGCTATAAGGCTGTACTGTAGCTTTGCTTAAAATTCCAGTAAAGGATAGAATGGTTTGGGTTGGAGGGGCCCTCAAAGATCGTCTAGTTCCAAATCCCCAGCTGTGGGCAGGGACACCTTCCACTAGACAAGGTTGCTCAAGGCCCCATCCAACCTGGTCTTGAACACCTCCAGTGTTGAGGCATCCACAACCCCCCTGGGCAACCTGTTCCAGTGTCTTGCCTCTCTTGGAGAGAAGAGCTTCAGTCCTTACGTACAATAGAATGCTGTGTTTACTATATAAATACTTTTGTGATGCTTGAATACAGATGAAGGTGCATCTTTACTTGAAGAACAGGCTGTTGGAGGATGAATAACTGAAGAGCCAGAGCTCTCCTGGGCTGGGGCTTAGGTCCAGGTGCTGCCTGATTTGTCTCTGTGAACTCGTCCTACATGGTGGTGACTCACCATGCTGGAGAGGCAAACAGGTCTGTGAAGTGGCCACTGAGTCGGTGGAAATTACTGCGGAGCTTAAAGTGACCACTTAAGTCTGGAAAAACTCCCACACTGTTGATCCTGATGACTTTGTACCCCGTTTCTCTCATAAAGGCAGGCAAAGCCCTTCTATTGTAACTTTACCAATTGTACTTTAATATAGGTCTAAGTGGACAGCTTGTATTTGTGCCACCATAATATACAAAACTTTGCATTTCATATTAGTTGAAATGACATCATTGGAATTGAGGTGGTGTAGGGAAAAAATGAGGGGATTTATACCTCCATACTTCTTTTTTCCAGCTTATATCACCTGTTCTAATGACAGGTCAACTTCTTTCTCGTATAATGCACTGAAAGTAAGTCTTTAGAGTTGAAGTTGACCCCATAGTTTCAAATGGGCACATCTTATATAAAGGTGGCCTGCATTAAAGTGAGTTAATAACTTGCCTCATACTTATGCAAGAAAAGAGCAGCACAATTATTACAGAAATAATTATTTCGTATGCCAATGCTTCATGTCATTGTAAGACCAAACAGGAAAAGATTAGGAAGTGTATTAATGGAGAGGTCCTTGTTAGTTTAGAAGCAGCGTATCTCAATGGCTAGTAATAATTGAAAGAAAAGTGGGGAAAAGGTGTGCTGCATATGGGCACGTGCATAATTTTCCCCTGTATATTATATAATGACAATACAACTTCAGATATTTTATAAAAGTACCCAAAAAAACCCCCAAACCACAACATATAAAATGGGCTTTCAAAATCTCTGTAGAGTCCCCCTTTCATTTGCCTAGCACAGGGTGGCTTTGTTTCCTCTGCAAAGTTACCCTGAAAGGTGGTTGCAACAATCATCTGCAGTTTATAGTTTTAACCCTTATATTCACACTCCCCTCCCCTTTGTGCCTTTTGTTACATTTTTGTTCTGTGAAGCTATTGTGAAATAAGCTTAGGCGTGAATTTAAAATGCAGTAGCTATTCTTCACTGACTTACCTTGTGGATACATGTTCTACTCTTAAGAATGCCTTTTTGTGGTTTAGCTTAATCCACCTCAGATTAAACTAAACCACAAAGTCACTCTTCATGTGAAGTAAAACTGTCCGTGCAATCAGGCCATTGTGGAATAGTTGTTACATAACAGATACTAGGGGTTGTTACCACACATAAACAAGGCTAAAGCAACCTGGGTGTCATCGTTTTAAAGTCAATCCGAGACAGGGCAGAGGTGAAGTGGGGAATGTGTTTATGCTGGGAGATGGTTGTGGTCATTGTCAACCACTGCTGCTTACCTAAACAGGGAATGTCGTTCAGCTGAGCATTCACTCAATAGACGACCCCCCCAATTCAAGGTCTTCTCTGACCATTTCAGGCAAATCTGAGAAAGCAAAAACATTTATTGGCCACGTGGTGGGGGTAAAAAGACTTTGTGCCATTTGATCCTTTTAGGAAAAAAAAGGCTTGTGGATACGAAGTCATTAGCTCCCAGAATCATCTGGGACAGAGTGTAAAAGAGGAACAGCTGTCTGCTTCAGAGTGGTTCAGATCACGTTGCCATCAATTTTAGTGAAGCTAATAACAATCGTTAAAATATAACTAAAAAAAAATCAAAGTCTGCAGGCTTTTTTTCTTTAAGATTGTTCAGCTGACTCCAAATCATATTTTTGTTCCTTTTTTACCTGCCCTTAATATGGAAACAAACATTAGATATTCTGTCTATAATGTGAGACTTGAATGTTTTTAAAGTACAATGTAATCCAGCACATTTACCAAGATTTTCTGGGCTCACGGATCACATTGCTGAGAGCATGTGATAACAATTCACCTTTTACACGTTTCCATGTTCATCGGTAACTCAATCTTGGCAGATGTGTGCCCTTTACTTGTTATTTTTAATTAACGTCATTATAATAAATAGACTTTTTAAATCTGTAGAGATGATTAATACAGATGTTGCTTACGTAATTGAAGTGCAGCTGTGTTTTGGCCATCAAAATCCTCCAGGGTACGCACGAGCTCTGAGTGACACCAGATTCTTTAGCCTCTGTGTGCAGGGAGCAAAGTGGTCTCTCAAGAAACATCCTTCATGGATTCTGTGGGTAGGAATGATCAATTAAGTTTCTCACGTGCAACACAATTTAAATCTTTATTTTTGATGTAGTAATTCTCTTACATGACAGCAAAATAAGGTGTCATCTGCTTCGGGGAAGCATTTTTCTCAGGGTACAGAAAATCAGAGAAACATTTTTGAAGCTTTTCTTCAGAGAATTGATGAAATGTTGCTGAAGGTATCTTGAGAAAGGTGTGCCTTCTCCACGGATAAAATGGCCTTACAGAGGAACGCTGAGTGGTATCTCTGCGTGTTCTTGGGTAACAGAACCAGTTCACTTGTCTTATAAATTCTACAACAGTGTTTCAGGCTGCAGTAAGAAATAGTATTGCAACATCACCTGTGGGTAGATTTGATGTTTCTGATTTTCTAAACCGGCCTTCGGTTCAGTTTCTTGCCCACATTGCTGAGGCAGGAGAATGGACAAAAAGCTGCCTTGTTCACTCCATGTAGTGTCAGCTACCAGCCTGAAGTGCTGCTGGGTGCAGTTTGAGCTAATCCACGTATCTTTGTGCGAAATGTTTGAAGAGCTTGCAGATGATTCATTGTGCCAGCTAAGCTGTGAATGCAATAACTTCAGCAGAGGACAGTGTAATGTGTTAGGTCATTGCAGCCATTTGCAGTGATGGCTTGAGTCAGTGTAAGTAATCCAGTATATGAACTGAAAAATCTTAGCTTGAGACAGCTGCTGAGGTTGAAGAGAGCTGTTCAGCTGACTCTGTGTCAGGGTGACACGCTGTGCTGTGGAGAGCAGTTTAAAGGTGATTTGTGAGCCGCTCGTCTCCCTGTTGGCTGAAAGTGTTGGAAAGGGTAGAGAGCTGGGGAAAACAAGTTCTCATCCAACTCAAGTTATGCCATCCACTCCTGAATCATCTCTGCTCTTGCTGTTTTTATTCAGGCAGGTCCTGTTTTGTAAAAAAGAAACAAACCCCAGGGTGTGTCACTGATGGACAGTGTTAGCTTGAGGCAGAGATTTTTGTGGAAAAGTTCTGGAGCTGGCCACTTACCTGTCAAATGAGACTAATGCCACCTTCTGATGCTGATTGCTAATCACAAAGTGGGCTTCATCTGTACAGGCAAGATACAGAGAAGAAGCAATTGCTACTTTTTATGGCAACTTGTTTTCCTGATTATTAAGGCTTGGGAATTCCCCAGCCCATTTTTCTTTGCATTGTTTCAAAGCTTTCCTCTGGATTCTGGCTGGCCAAGGGGCATAGTTAGGATCTGGATTTGTCATGTCCATTATAATTTTTGTGATGGTAAGGAAGCTTTGCCCTAGAGGGGAGTTGTGGATGTCCAAGGGAAGCTGTGGAT
The DNA here is from genome assembly GCA_013400335.1 of Eurystomus gularis. Lineage (NCBI taxonomy): Eukaryota > Metazoa > Chordata > Aves > Coraciiformes > Coraciidae > Eurystomus > Eurystomus gularis. Next base: position 113,347 of record VZZY01019063.1, on the reverse strand, counting down.
GCTCCATCCCTGGAGGTGTTCAAGGCCAGGTTGGATGGGGCTTTGAGCAACCTGGTCTACTGGGATGTGTCCCTGCCATGGTAGGGTGGGTGGAAGTAGAGGTCCCTTCCAACCCAAACAATTCTATGATTCTATATGGAGATTTTGCTACTCAAAAATACCGTGTTTCATATCTGTTCACACAGAAGACTATCTGTAGGACACATCTTGAAGAATCACATTCATTTAAGATAAATAACTCCTTTTGTTAGTAAAGTAAAATACTGAAGTGCTTGCTGCAAAGGCTGTTGGACTTTATGATCTTAGAGTTCTTTTCCAACCTTAATAATTCAATGATCCTATGACTGATTTTCCTCTTGCCTTTAGTTTTTTTGTGATGGTTTCTTAAACCCAATCAAGAGAGTCAGGTGATGTGGTGAAGTTACATTTTGGTATAAGCTACTTATTTAATCTTTATAAATGACCTGAGCATATTTTAGCTGAAAACTACCCCGTCGCTATGCAGCATCATATCAGGACCACATCTTTCATGTTTTACTGCAGAAGAGTTGAGGAAATTAGGAGCTTCTGTTTTAGAAGCACACTGCTAGGTAAGTGTACACATCTGTATAGGAAATTTCTTTCTTTACTGCTGTGAGGCATTTCCATTTAATGATTTTTCCCAATTATACAAAAAAAAGGTTCCACTAATACTCCTTCAGAAATCTGCAGCCAATGAAGTACTAATACAAGTATGGTTTATGTTTCATACTCTTAAGATTCACTTATGTCTGTCTGTATCAGAACAAAAATCTCTTGAATTCTCCTACTTTAATATAAATCATCACCACCCATACCACTGAAAAGTTTATATTTCAATTTCGTTGTTGTGGCCTGTAGTCATTGTACATGCTTCATAATGCAGAATTATAACTCAAAATAGGAGAGATTGAAGGGTTTTTAAATTAAGAATTCTGTTAACCTCAAAAGTATTTCTGAGTATTTCTTTCTTTTAGGAGGAAATTTTTCACTCTGAGGGTGGTGAGTCACTGGCACAGCTTGCCCAGGGAAGTTGTGGATGTCCCATCCCTGGAGGTGTTCAAGGCCAGGTTGGATGGGGCTTTGAGCAACCTGGTCTAGTGGGAGGTGTCCCTGCCATGGCAGGGGGTTGGAACTAGATGCTCTTTGAGGTCTCTTCCAACTCAAACCATTCTATAATTCTGTGATTCTTCTTACTGATCTTTTCTCCACTTGGTCTAAAAAGTACTGCAAGATGAGAAGCAACGTTATTAAATGTAAGTGATCCCTTTTTCCCCTTTTTTTCATGGCTTATGTGAATGGAAATTGGGAACATTTAGTGATAAGGAAACTAATTTTGTAATGTGGAAAGAATTGAGCTTATCATAAATTAAGCTGCATCGTGTGAGTGTCCAAGATATTAGACTGTCCTAAAAACATGGGGAAGGGACGAATGTGGTCACAAAGGCTCAAGTGACTTATTGAGAACAGAAAACAGTCTTTCCGCAATTGCATTTACAGTAATGCTAAGTTAGGTTTCTTTGGTTTAAAATTGCTGACAGCAAATGGTCAGGACAAGTGTTTCTGTCCGTACTGAGGACAGAAAACATCTGAGCACCATTTGCTGAAAATGCTACCGACGGCTGCAGCAGAGCAAGAGGCAGCAGTGGGGGATATGCTGTGCTGCAGGGGGAAGTCTGAATATTAGTATAATATTGCATAATATTTCTGTTCTTCTTCACACTTGAAATTCAGAATCAGTGTAAAACCGCCTTGTTTTCTTATTTATTCATCTTAGTGCTAGAAGAGCTAGTGCTAGTGACTAAAAGAAGCACAGGGAGAAATAGGTCTTTTAGAATCAGAAAAAAATCACAGAATCAGACTGATAGGGGTTGGGAGGAATCTGTGGAGATCATCTAGTCCAACCCCCCTGCCAAAGCTGGGTCACCCAGGGCAGGTTACACAGGAATGCGTCCAGGCAGGTTTTGAAAGTCTACAGAGAAGGAGACTCCACAACCTCTCTGGGCAGCCTGTTCCAGGGCTCCATCACCCTCAAATAAAGAAGTTTTTCCTGATGTTGGGGTAGAAAATGGTTCATAGCATGTGGATACTGCCTTTTGGGGATTTACAGTACTTGGTTATTAGAAATTATTAACTGGTGAGGCTTCATCTCAAATACTGGGTTCAGCTTTGGGCCCTTCACTCCAAGAAGGTCAGTGAGGTGCTGGAGCATGTCCAATGAAGGGCAATGAAGCTGGTGAAGGGTCTAGAGCACAGGTCTTATGAGGAGCGGCTGAGGGACCTGGGGTTGTTTAGCCTGGAGAAAAGAAGGCTGTAGCAAGGTGGGGGCCAGTCTGTTCTCCCAAGTAACAAGTGATAGGACAAGAGGAAATGGCCTCAAGTTGCACCAGGGGAGGTTTGGGTTGGATATTAGGAAAAATTTCTTCACGAAAATGGTTGTCAAGCCCTGGAACAGTCTACCCAGGTAAGTGGTGGAGTCACCATCCGTGGAGGGATTTAAAAGCCACCTAGATGTGGTGCTGAGGGACTTGGTTTAAGCAGTGGACTTGGCAGTGCTGGGTTAACGGTTGGACTTGAGGGTCTTACAGGTCTCTTCCAAGCAAAACGATTCTATGATTCTAACTGTGGTATCAGCAAATCAGCTCTTGTATTCAACTGGCCTGGAAATGAGAATTTGCAAAGACTTTCACCTGCTTCCTCTAAGAAAAAGAAGAGGGACCCATAAGCACAACTGTCCTGGAAGGAATTAATGGTGCCAGTGACTGTATTCTAGGAGGCTGTGCTTGCCCTTATTGTGGGTGATGAAGTATTTTATTGAACATATGAAACTTAGGTGACAACTGGTTTGACTGCCAGCTAAGCAACTGCAGGATAACAGTGAGGGTTGTCTTTTAGAGGCCGATCAACAACTGGTAATTGGAAGGTCTGAGGCAACTAAGCAAAAGCTGCTTGAGATGACAATTGCATTCTGCGTTTTACCCAGCATAGCTGGTAGGTGGTAACGAGGCTTTCTGCCATTTCTGAGCAGCGCATGAGACTAGCTAAATGACAGAATCCAAGGGCGTTTTGGGAGTGTATTTGTACAGCTACTGAGAAAATGAGATCTTGTTTGGATACCTTTCTTCCCTAGTTCTTTGTGCAGCTTTCTGTGCAACATGCGACTAACAGCATAGTCCTCTAGGTCACTTAGTGGGTCCCGGCTTTGCAAACACTGCAGATTGCCTTAATTTTAACTAGAATGGTGAATGCTAAACAACAGGTATAAATAAGCTATATCATAGTTCTGGCAAACATGCTGTATATTTTAATTATCGATTTTATTGACAATACATGACTAATTTGAGAGATCAGGTCTACAAATCAAGGAGCTAAGTGACCTTGTTCCATAATTTCTACAATTAGTTTTTTCTCACAGTTCTTACCACTACTTTTTGGAAGCTGAAATGACATGACAGAATTTAGTTTGGATGTCAGAGAAATGAACACAGGATGCTGTTCTCTGGAACAGACCGGAGGCACTGTGGCTAAAGGTCTGCTGGTGATACTCAAACTGATGACTCTTAAGACTGAAGTGCATGCAGTAGGAGACAACTGCAATTTTTACAAACAGTGCTCTCCAAAAATAAGCTCCCGTTTCCATTTATCTAATTTTCTATGTCTCTGTTGATTTCTGTGTCTCTCCTGCGTAGCAAAGCTTCGTAACCCTGCAGTTATAAAGTCCTCTTTCATTTGTGACGGTTTTGTTGTTAGGAAGTCCTCTTTCTTGTCCTCTGTGTTGCTGTGAACATCTGATAATGTCTTCTGCTCCTTAGCCAATCAGCGTCTTTCAAGAGCCTTCCACTAATCTTTCACAAAAAGGAGAAAAAAACACCCAACTGTTGTAGTCACTTGATACTGAACAGCAGTAACATTTGTTTTCTTAGTAGCGCAGATGTTAAGAATTATGATCCTATAACTTGATACTTTTTCCTTACTTTCTTAGTTAAGTTTAATAATAACAGGAGGTTTGAGGGTTGCCTGTGAGGTTCTTGGCTGGTTGGTTGGCTGATTGGTTTTTTAATCGGGCTGCTTTTCCCCCTGCAGTTTTCGGGTGCAGATTTCCTGAACCATTTCCTGTTCTTGAGAGACTCGAGAAGTGGTGACTTCTCTCCATCTTTTCTCTGATGTACTTTGATCTGTAAAGCCCAATGTCATGATTCCACAGTGATTACTAGTGAGCAGTGGATTTGCTACTCCCTGCCTGGAGCATGGTGGGCTTCTACTCTTTCTTGTTAGAGTGGCACCAGGAAGACAACATAAGCATATTCAGAGCATTTCTTGTGGGGAGATCTTGCTGAGGCCAAGGCAGCAATTGCTTGTATGTTGCTTGAGGAAGTAGTGATATTTGAGGATGGCTCTCTCATATGTGGGGGTGGAGTAAAGAAACTAACTTACAAGTACCTATAAACGGAGGCTATAGTAAATCCAGCAGATGTAGAACACTAAAGCAAGTGGTCTTGCTTGGTATTTGAACACCTTTCCAGTTGTTGCCTTCACAGATCATGTGTATTCCTGTGTCTGTTCTACTGTAGGTCTCAGTTACATTAGCCTCCTCCAGCTCATTTCCTTTGCTTTCTCAGGCCACTGTGGAGAAGACTCTGCAGGATCTGGGGGGGAAGCTGAGGGAGGAGCATGCATTTGAAAGGGAGGGAAGATCCTGCTTAGTTTGTAGGAAGGGAAGGGTTTTAAGAGTACACACAAGATGTTTGAGATGCATTGATAAAAGGCATCATTGCTGCCTGTTGGAATTGCCACTCCCCATTTTCTCCAGGTTAGCAATCTTGCGGCAACCATGAAGATATGTGTTTCTGTTAAGCATTATTAGTGTATTTCTGGTAATTCAAATGCTCAGTGGAAAATAATACGATAACTACATCCATCTTTGGAAAGCATTCCTGCCTTAGAATACCACATACTAGCTAGGGTTAGCGCTTTGAAATGGCATTTTATGCCCTGTGTAGATATTGCAAAATAGTTCTAGTTGTACACTGTACATAGAGCACGAGCCTTTCTAAGGTTCCTGTTGACAAGGAAAACAAAATTGCTAAAAGTTAACTAAATTTTTACTAAAAAAAAAGAAGGGAGGAAAAAAGGGAAAATTCCATAATGAGATTTGTACCAATAAACATATAGAGAGGAACTGAGTTAATTTGCTGTGTTATCAAACATGCTATGTACTTTATAGCAGAATGAAGGAATGTTCAGAGAACACGGAGATAAACAGACCAGCTGGTTGGGATAGGACACAAGCTGGCACTGGAAGGCAGCTTGGAGGGCTGCCAAAATACCTCTGGAGTCCAAGCATGAAAATCAGTAGATTTTACTTGCTCGTGAATCTGAGAAGAGTAAAAACTGCCCGGCAATTCAGCAGTTACACTGCAGCATAATGGTGATGACAGAAACAGCTCTGCAGCCTGGCCTGCAGCAGTGCAAGCTGCCAGCACAGGCAAGCGTGGGGTGTCAGTAAAAAAGGAGTAGAGGGACAGAGAAGGTCCTTATGGTGCATGATTCTGTGGTTTGTTTGTTATGTGGTTCCAGATTATCTTCTATACTTAGTACATTTAGGGAAGTGTGGCTGGAGAGCTCTCTGGCAGAAAGGGAGGTGGGGGTACTGATTGACAACCAGCTGAATAGGAGCCAGCGTGTACCCAGGTGGCCAAGAAGGCAGAGGCATCCTGGCTGGCATCTGAAATAGTGTGGCCAGCAGGACCAGGGCGGTGATCATCCCCCTGTACTGACACTGGTGAGGCCACAGCTTGCATACTGGGTTCAGTTTTAGGCACCTCACTACAAGAAAGACATCGAGGTGCTGGAGCGGTCCAGAGAAGGGCAACGAAGCTGGTGAAGAGCCTGGAGAATAAGTCTTATGAGGAGCGGCTGAAGNGACATTAGGAAAAAATTATTCATTGAAAGGGTTGTTCCAGCGTGGCACAGGCTCCCAGGGGAGTGGTGGAGTCACCATCCCTGGATGTGTTTAAAAGCTGTGTAGATGTGGTGCTGAGGGACATAGATTAGCAGTGGACTTTGTAGAGTATGGTTATGGATGGACTGGGTGATCTTAATGGTCTTTTCAACCTAAATGATTCTATGATTCTATGCCTGTCATATATGTCTTATTTATACATGTTGGTGTCTTCCATTGTGATTGATTTAGATCTCCCTCCCCTTCTGTAACTTATTTATGAGATGGAACGAGAATGAGTCCCCATGAGAAACAGAGTACCATATGCTGTCTATGGAGCCTGATGTCAGCCAATCCTTGCTTTCTGATTCCTTGTCTGCCCCCAGTTTTATGCTGCATGTGTCTCAATTTAATTGTAATAGCACTGAGTTATTGTCACTAAAGCCTGTTTGGGCTTGAAAGCTCTTTGAATGATTGTCAGCATCAAATGATTCTAAGTGGCTTTTGGGACTGCTGTTTGTAATATGTCAGCTACCAAAGCTCAGAAGGAGTTTCAAGTCAGATGTTCTCCATAAGAGATGACTGTAAGGATGCTCTTCTATATGTGTACATATATTTTTTTGTACAATTTGTATATATCTATGATAGAAATATTGAACAAGACTCCAAATCCTGCAGGTATTTATATACCATGCACCATGAGTTGAGTAGTTTCTTGATGTCAATAGGATGAATAATCCTATTTTTATGGTCGTGAACTGTTATACTTCACAGAATCACAGAATGGTAGGGTTGGAAGGGACCTCTGGAGGTCATCAAGTCCAACCCCCCTGCCAAAGCAGGGCCACCTAGAGCAGGTTACACAGGAGGGCATCCAGGCAGGTTTTGAATGTCTCCAGAGATGGAGACCCCACCACCTTTCTGGGCAGCCTGTTCCAGTGTTCTGCCACCCTCAAAGTAAAGAAGCTCCTCCTCATGTTTAGATGGAACTTCCTGAGCTCAAGTTTATTTCCATTCCCTCTTGTCCTGTCACTGGAAACCACAGAAAAGACTGGCCCCATCTTCCTGACATCCACCCTTTAAGTATTTATAGGTGTGGATGAGATCCTCCCCCAGTCTTTTCTTCTCCAGACTAAATAGACCCAAGTCCCTCAGCCTTTCCCCATAAGGGAGATGTTCCAGTCCCCTAATCATCTTAGTAGCCCTTCTCTGCACCCTCTCCAGCAGCAATCTGTCTCTCTTGAACTGGGGAGTCCAGAACTGGACACAGTACTCCAGATGCAGAGTAGAGGGCAAGGAGAACCTCCCTTGACCTGCTTGCCACACCCTTCTTGATGTACCCCAGGATGTCATTGGCCTTCTTGGCCACAAGGGCACATTGCTGGCTCATGGTCAGCCTGTTGTCCACCAGGACTCCCAGGTCTCTTTCCACAGAGCTGCTTTCCAGCAGGCAAGCCCCTAACCTGTACTGCTCCATGGGGTTATTCCTCCCCAGGTGTAGCACTCTACACTTGCCCTTGTTGAATTTCATAATGTTTCTCTCTGCCCAACTCTCCAGCCCACCCAGGTGTCGCTGAATGGCAGCACAGCTTCTGGTGTGTCAGCCACTCCTCCCAGCTTTGTATCATCAGCAAACTCCCTGAGGATGCACTCCATCCCTTCATCCAGGTCACTGAGGAATATATTGAACAGGACTGGGCCCAGCACTGACCCCTGGGGAACACCACTTGTCACTGATCTCCAGCCAGACTCTGCGCCATTAATCACAACCCTCTGAGTTCTATCTTTCAGCCAATTTTCAATCCACCTCACTGTCCATCCATCTAAACCACACTTCCTTACTTACATAAACCTGTTAGAAAATTACAACTGCTGCCCAAGTTTCTCCATAATTTGGGGTTTTTTTGTGTGCAATGGGTAGACTGAATAGGTTTTTTCAGCACGGGATACTATTTTTAATGATGCTTGACAGCAGCAATGCTTTTTAAAAAAATGCATTAAGGCACTGAAAGCATTTGTTTTTCCACTGTAAACCATTGCAAATTTGAATTTCCAAATGCATTAGCAGTTGTGTCATTTGAAAAAGCATTTCAAATGCTGACACATTTGAAAGAACAGAAATACTAAGGACTCCCATACCTCAGTGGCATTTCTGTTTTCTTCACTTAGTGCTGCATAATCTTAGCATGGACCTTCAGGAATGCAGTTTTATTCTGGTTGTCATTAGTCCTAGTCAGTAGCTGGGACAAACAGTGGGACATAAGGAAATATTAAGTCATTCTTCAGCCTATCTGACAGGGCTGGATCATGTAGGAACTATTCAGGTGGTATATGGCCGGTGATTTCCTGTGTAAATGAGAATCCCTTAGTCCAGATCAACCATCTCAGAGCTGAATGTTGACTGTATTTTCCATACAAAGGAGAAAAAGAGCGTTGCCTTTGTATTGGTATGCCTGCAAGGAATATCGTGTATGTGAAAATGAAATCTGAGTTGAACCAAAGCACTTGGGGGTATTAAACAGGCTAATGATCAAATTCATTAAATATTCCATGCTTCAATAAGAAATTGGTCTACTCAGGCTATTAAAGGAACAGCCTAGATTGTTATCCATAAAAATAGTTCCTAGTGTGTAGCATTAATGTTATGTAAAGGCAGAAAAATATTCCAGCTCTGTTTCAAATTCCATTCTCTATTTCTGTTACTACACTCAACTCAGTCAAGCTGTGAATTTTAATTCAAACTGTGAATATTACTTTGCAGAAAATGCTCTCAGTATTTATTTTTCTTGATGGTTTGTTGTTGTTGGGACTCTAAGTGCTTCTAGGGGGTCTCTCCCTGGGCTCAAAGCCAACTTAAAGCAAGCACAGCTGGTTGTCTTTGGGAAAGAGAGACAGAAGAAGCCTTAGTGGAAGTTACCTGCAAAAACAATCCTCCCTGGAGGCTTCTGCCGTATTTGGGAACTGCTTTAAGCTGAGGCTCTTGCTTGTGACCCTGCCTGAGCTACATTGCAGCTGCATTGCAGCCTGACCTGTGAACTTGTCTTCCCAGCTTCACTTCAGCCCTGCCTTATCCCAGGGAGGTGCCCAAAGCCCTGGGTTTGTGGCTGCCCCCCAGCCCCGCCGTGCTTCTTCACCCTTCCCGGTGAAGGGCATGTGCTGCCAATGTTAGGAACCTCCCTGGCTCCTGAGCCTGGGCCCTTGGGGAGCAGCCCCAGCCCTTGGTGCTCCCTGACAGTCGTGCACTTTAGCCTTAATCAGAGTATCTATTACCGAAGAGAAAATCCACCCATTTGATTTCTAGGCAGTTTTACATAGGAATTTCACAGAACCTCTAGAACTACTCTTGTATTTTATAAAACATTCACTGTGAAACCAATATGGTGCAGGAAGTGGTGTAGGTGCTCCTCAGAGCAGGTCTACACACTTCCAAAACTTCAAGGATTTGGAAATTACACATATACACACCCGTAGTAGTAGAGTGTGTTCCTTTTAAAGACGTTGCACTCTTGTAATGCGTAATGAGAGGTAAGTTCCAGAAAGGTTTGTTGAAATCTGGTATAATAGTGGCCATCAAACCACTTAGTGATTATAGCCTTAAAAATATGTATTAGAATTAAAACTAAGTATATGCCCACCGGTTCCTGATACTTTGGGCCCACTGTGTTTTTCAGGAGGATTTCTACTGATCTGAAGTGTTCTTGATCTTGCTGATAGCTATTAGACTATGCACTTTTTCCAAGGTATTATATTAATAATAATTATTAATAGATTTAATTAATTTACAGTGCTTTACATTTTTAGAGTTTTAAAAGAGAATACTACATATATTCATTAGTTGCTTTTCTAACAGTTCCTCTCACACAAAAGGTAAGAAAATTTAATCTCTAAATAATTAAGAAATAATCAGAGGCAGTTTACAAACAGCTTTGTGAAAATTGTGTTCTTTTTGGTGGTGTTTATTTATTTTTTTTTTAAGTAATCCTGCTTAAGATAATTTTGAACCTAATTTTCAGAGGGAGTTTTGCAACTGTTAAGTCAATTGAGCAGCATGAAACATTTGGTGTCCTATAACTGTATGTGTAGATTACTGCCACTTAGATGAAGGGGCATGTTGTAGTTTAGTACCATCTGTAGATTCCTAAACCACAGGAAAATTATAGTGTGACAGATTAATTTACACATGAACTTGAGCATTTGGAGCTAACCAAAGCTCAGCTGTTGAAGCTCTGTGTGGCCTTCAGCTCACCACTTAGCTTCCCCAGATGTTGGAGTCTTTTCTCAGTTGTAAACAGCGAATAAGGTTACCACAGAGTATTGTTCGTAAAACAAAAAATGTGGGATTCTGGGAAAGGGGGTAGTAAATGCAGCAAGGACTGCAAAGTGTGTTTAAGGCGACACAGCTTAGCACAATTAGGAAAAAAGCTTCAGTAGTCCTGGTTTTTCAGCGTGCCGCATGATTTGGTACTTCATAGGTTCTTACAGTGTCTCTCTCACCAGGGCGGCTGAGCTTTTCTCAGTGGGGTTTAAGCAATGTGAATAACTTCTTTCTCATGTGTGGTTTCTTCTCTGAACCACAGCGTCCCTCCCTTTCCCTCCTGCAACAAAGTCTCATCCTGGTTCCCAGGGAGCCGGGTCATGACACTTGGTGTGTGTGTGTTTATATGTATGTATTTACACAAATGCACTAAAAATAAACGTGCTTTTCCCTAAGTTGATCAAAGAAGCTGAATCTTGCTTAAGGTAGTAAAGCAGGCCCAGTGTTTTAATTTTAAACCCAGATATGAGGAGTAAAATAAATATGCAAGATCTTGTCTTTTTTCTTTTGGCAAACTCTTTTTGAAAAGGCAAATCCCTTCTTGCCAAACATTCTGACTGCCGCAAGTTTCCCAAGAGAATCTGTACCCTAGAATAATGGTTAAGAAGTAACATCTTGTTTCTTTTTAATTCTGACAAAGATGGGAGACAGACATTGATGCTGCGGAAATTCAAATTTCTCTGTAGTAAGGAGTAATTAATCATGTGTAAAAAAGAAAAAAAAAAAAAAAAAACACTTTATAAGCATTTTCTCCTGTAACAAAGCTGCTGAAAAATGCTGACTATGAGGGAACGGGTTTCTTTGTATTTATGCTGATGGTCTTCTAATTTCACAACCTCAAAACTAAAGCCCAACTGGTCGGAAACACATGCAATCACTTGTATTTCCTATAAGATTTCTTCAAACTTTTTGACTATAATTGAATTAGGCCTCCTCTTACGTGAGATGAGGGGATTGGCTTCTTGAATTATAGAATCACTAAGGTTGGAGGGGCTTATGGGAAGTCACCAGTTCAACCTCCTACTCAAAGCACGGTCAACAGTGAATTCAGACCACGGTTGCTCAGGGCTTTCCTTCCAAAAAAAGGAAATTCCACAGCCTCTTGTGGCGACCTGTTGCATTGCTTCACTGTCCTCACTACCTGGTTGGAACAGCCACTGTTGCCATTTATGACTGTTGTCTTCCTCCCGCTCTGCACCTCGATGCAGAGCCTGGCTTTGCCTTCTCTTGTAGGTCAAGATCTAGCCTTGTAGCTACTGGGAGGCTGGTATTAAGTCTCTCCTACCCATTCTCCTTTCCACACTAGTCAAGCCCGGTTTCCCTCAGCCTCTCCTTGCAGAGGACTTCTGTTGCAGCCCCTGACCATCTTGGCTTCCTATTGGCTCAAGTTTGTCAACATTTGGGTGTCCAAAACCGGACACTATTCCAGATGCAGATTGACAAATGATGACTAAAGAGGAGCAGTCATTTCCCTTGACCTAGCCATGCCTGTCTTTATACAGCCCAGAATGCTGTTAGCCTTCACTGCTGGCTGGTGGCCACTTCACTGTCCACCAGGACCCCCAGATCTTATTCAGTGGGGCCGAGTGACCTGTCAGTCTCAGCCTGTGCAATGGCAAACTGTTAGTCTGGCCAAAGTGCAGAGCTTTGCCTTAGTCTGCGTTGAACTTCACGTGGCTCCTGTCAGTCCATTCTCTAACTTCTCTAGAGGCAGCCCTGCCCTCGAGCATTGAATATATTTGTAGGAGAAACACTGCAGCTATTCATTATTGCTTTATGCTGTCTTTTTTTTTTTTTTAAGAAAAATACCACATCCAGTAGAAATTTCAGAGGAAATTTCAGTGTGATTACGAGATGGAAGTCTTTGGAATTTGAAACTTCTGTTACAAAGAGTGTAATTATTCTCTTACTAACTATAGTGATTAGAGACTTCATTTTAGACTCAATTTCAGGGAGAACTACTAGCTCTGTATTGTCTCCCGTAACGCTGGACAACCAGGAAGGGGATGGGGCATTGGCTCAGCTCTGACTTGGTGAAGAGAGTGCCACCTGCTGAGCCTGCGTCCCAGTTTTGCCAACCTCAGTATGCAAAGCAAAGTCTTTAATCCAAATTCTGACTCAGTGCAATCCGGTTTATTAATGATGTGAGTCGATGTTGTTACAGCACAAGATGTGTCCGTACAAGCCAAAAGAAGCCTGAGGTTTTCATGTGGTGATAGCATGGAAATCTTCCAATCTCCTTCTTCGATGTAGTCATAAAATAATGACGTAACAGGGAATATACAGGTATTAGTTTTTGTTACTGTAAAACTGATGCAAGTGCAGCCCGCGTGCAGTCTCAGCAGATGTTGAGAAAAGAAAGAAAGAAGCAATTAAAAAAAGCATAGCAAAAGATGCTACTGCAAGGAAGAAAATGACAATGGCTGCTTCTGGAGGAGATGTTAGGGCAGCGTAACAGGAGGAACAGGGGAACAACTGAAGAGCACATAATGGCAAAATCTTTACAAAACACTTCATAAAGCTGTTGACTGCTCAGTAAGAGAAACAGCAGCGTACAGCTCTACAAACACTCCTGGTGCCGTGGTGTCTTTGGAGTATGCTGCTTCTACTTCAGGTCTATAAACTGCCTGGCGTACCTCCAGGCTTGCCTGGTTTTGCTCTTCTCCCATTCAGTATGTTTAAGAAGAAGTACCATCCTTTCTTATAGATTTTGAAACACATCTTACAGCATGATTCAGCTCTGTCCTTGTGCTTACTCTGTTATCTTTGGCTCCCTGAAGAAGGATTCCTATCTACCTTATACATTATTTAGGAGGCAACGATGTTAAAATGTCTCCTAGACGAGGGTAGAAAGCACCCTCCCCAGCCTGCGCAATGTTAGCTTCTGTAGCCAGATGATGATGTTTCTGTCACTGTCTGCTGCTTTTAGGTGATTATGTGTTGTGAAAGGCGAGACACTGCTCAGCATTTTGCTCCCCAAGCTCCAAACAGGTGAAGTACAACAGGCGTTTGTTCTGGCTGGCTGGCAGACCTACGCTTCACTGTTACAACATGATTTACAGCCACGGAACAGCGGTGTTTGTTTGGCTGCTTTTTTTTTTTTTTTCCCACAATGAAAGTTGAGATAAGCAATTTCAATCTTATTAATATCTGATATGCTTCATGGGAGGCACCGATTGCCCAATGTCTTCTAACAGAAGAGGAAATAACTCCTGTTGTAGGAATCTGCCTTTTCAGTTGTTTTTTGGGCAAATTAAACTACTGGGTTGTATGCCTTTGGCTTCAGCTTCAGTCATGATATGTTCGATTATTTAAGTCTGCTTTACATATTAGCTGATTGGTGAACAGCTGTGAAAATTATTTCTATTGATTTAAAGAGTTATTGACCTATTGCTCCTGTCTATTCAGTTGAGCAAATGTGGTAGTAATAGAATCATAGAATGGTTTGAGCTGGAAGGGACCTTAAAAATCCTCTAGTTCCACCCCCCTGCCCAGGGCAGGGACACCTCCCACTAGACCAGGTTGCTCAAAGCCCCATCCAGCCTGGCCTTAACACCTCCAGTGATGAGGTATTTACATCCTCCCTGGGCAACCTCTTCCAGTGTCTCACCACCCTCAGAGTGAAGAACTTCATCCTAATTTCTAATCTAAATCTACCCTCTTCCAGTTTAAAGTGGTAGGACTCCTTGTCCTACCACTACAAGCCCTTGTATAAAAGTCCCTCCCCAGCTTTCTTGTAGGCCTCCCTTAATTAAGTGTGGTAAGGCTGCAGTGAGGTCTCCCCAGAGCCTTCTCCTCTCGAGGCTGAACAACCCCAACTCTCTCAGCCTGTCCCTGTAGGAGAGGTGTTCCAGCCCTCTGATCATCTTTGTAGCCCTCCTCTGGACCCACTTCAGCAGGTCCATGTCCCTCTTGCACTGGGGGCTCCAGAGCTGGACACCATACTCCAGGTGGTATAGAATAGCATGGTAGTAAAGAAGACTTTTCCTTGAATGTCCTATTGAACTAGTGTTGCATCAAATGGTACTTTTGGTTGTGAAAGAAAAAAAACAACTTTACCAGTAGTACCTGTGGGTACTATTTTGCTCTTCATCTCCATGTGTCTCACTCTTATTCTCTGCACTGTGACAGGAAAAGATTGGGTGTGGTAATTAGACTACTGACCTGGGACTCATCAGAGAAACCTGGTTATGCATCAGATACCTTCCACGCTCATGGGTAAGTCACTTCTCTGGGCTCCTGTTTCCACCTAGCTCGAGCTTCCCTGCTAGGAAATTCTGCATAGGAGCCAGGAACTATCATGAAAGAAATGGAAACCAGAGCGAGCAGTGCACAAACGACTTCCATATTTCACTCCGTGGCCCTGCCGCTCTGGGACAAACAGCTCAGCTGCTGCGTGCCCTGCGCGGTGGAAGCCTGAGGGCGAAGGTCACCACACGGCAACGCGCGTTGGGCAAGGACGGGTGGCACTGCGTCGCTTGCCATGTTTCACCCCAGGAGAGCCTGCTCTGCGAACGCCACCCGAGTTTTGTTGTCGTGTTCGGCACTGGTTGTGAGCAACGTGGAGCAGGGGAGCGGTCTCCAGGGGGAGCAGTGACTTTGTTTCCCGCCTGCGAGGAGCAGCCCGCTGGCTTTCCTTCTCGGGCCACGGCGACAGAGGAAGCCATGTTCCAGTAGCCGGGCTGAACGTTTCAGGAACCTCAGCAGTGTGTCTCCTTGGGAAAAGAAACTCCGGTTTTCTTGCGAAAGTACATTTCAGGTGTTGCCTAAAGCAGCCAGCAGTACAGAGGTTAGACACAAATCCTTTCTCCTGTTTTTCCACTTCATCTTCAGAAAAAGCCGTGGAAAAGGGGAAGCAGAAAACCGCGTTTTCCTCTAGTACGAGCGGTTCCTTAAAAACAAACGGGTTTTTTTTGTTTTCTTGCCTTCCTTCAGCGCGAAGGGCCGCGCAGCCCGCCCGCACCCAACGCGGAGCATCCCCCGGGCTGCGGCCAGGCTTGGCTTCCTAATCAGTGCTGCGAGCTCCCTCCCCGCCCCTCGCCCGCTGGGGATTCCCCCTCCTGCCCTGCGAACTGCAGCCGAGCGCGGAAGGTCAAGCCGAGATCTGTGAAAAAGGGCAGGGGAGGGAGGCCCGGAGGAGGCGCTGAGGGTCGGCGGGAGCTGCTCGCTGCGGCTGCGGGCGGGAGGAGGAGGAGGAGGAGTTGAGGAGCCCGGGCTCGGGAGCCTCCCCGTTTACCGCACTAGGAAGTGACGCTTTCCCTGAGTCCCGGAGAGAAAGAAACAAAGTTTGGTGGTTTTTTTTTTTTCCTCTTTCCTTCGTCTTCCCCTTCCCCCGTCGCTGGCTGCTCCGCGCCCGCCGTGCCTCGCTGCGCAGGTGAGCAAGCGCCTTTCCGCCCCTCTCTTCTTCTCTCCCCTGCGGCTTGCTTCTTATTTTCTCTTTTTTTTTTTCCCCCCCACGATTGGCTTCCGTTCTCCTGCCATTTTGAAGCGGGATGCCTTTCCCGGGGCTTTCTATTTCGTGTGTGCTTTGTTTGCGGGTGCTGGGTGCAGGATGAGGAGGAAAAGGACTTGCGGAGGTGGCGGGCGGGGGGCTGGCTCCGGGCCGGTGCAGGAGCGCTCTCGGCCCGGCTGCTGAGCCATTTCCTCCTGCTTCACCCCAAATCCTTACGAGGGCTGCGAAGGGCTCTTTTCACCGCTGCCTTGACCGCAGCAGCGCGGTAAGGATGTAGCAGTGTCCGGGTGAGCTGCCTGCGGGTCGTACTGAGGGGGTCGGTTTGGGGTTAGGGGGTTCGGGCTGGTTTTCGGGGGGAGCTTTGCCGGCTGCCTGCTGGAGCCGGGGCTGCCCTCCCGCTGCCAGGCTCGGCTTGCCGGGCTCCGGTTTCCCCGCTGGGATTTACGCAGTGGAGCTGGGGCCGGGGGGAGGAGGGGAGGGTTTTATCGGATAATTTCTGAAAATCCTGTGCTCCCAAACGTACGGCTCCTTCTCTGGCAGCGACTGCAAAGGACGGGCTCTTTGCAGTTTGCCAGTAAAAGCTGACAATACACCCACGCACCGAGGTGAGCGGCTTATGTAATACTTACGGGTTTTTTTAACAGGCATAGGCAGGATTTATTTTAGGCTTCTGAAGTCTTGTGTGGTTGCAGCCTGCAGAATTAGAGAAATATTATCTTTGCTCAGCAGAGATTTGCGTGGCATCCTCTTTAAAATAGCTTCTTTTTTTTTTTTTTAAAAAAATATTTAATTTCATCCCCACTACATGTTTTGAGAGCGGCGTAGGGGCCGTCTGGGCTGGAGCAAGCAGTAGGCAGTTAAGGGAGGGGAAGAGAGAAATGTCCTAATGCGGAGACTGATATTAGGTTGTTTAGAGGGCGAGACTGCAGTTCCAAGCAGCAACAGCAGCAGCTTTATGACTGTGTGTAATTACAGAGTGATTGCATAGGACGGCATTGTTGGAACGAATACGTACACACAGGCTATTGTGCAAGATTTCTGTAGCGAACAAAACCTGGGTTTGCATTGCGAATGCTAAAAAGGGAGTGTATTCTGCATTCTGCCACATTCCTCTGACTTCATTGAGGAATGAGAAGATGGGGGGGGAAAGGAGAAGTGGAGCTAGGGTGATCACAGAAGTCACAGACCTGAAAGACTCCAAAGAAATGCCTCCAGTAGCCTCTGAAATCACGGAAGAAACTGAAAGCTCCTTCAGTCTGTGGGTTCGTGTTTCTGAAGTGATGATGCAGCAAGTGAAAATCGGGCAGGTTTACTAACAGTCCTGCATGCTTAGTGTAATTCTTGCAATCTAATTGTTTTGTGTGCTTGTGTTGGAAAAATGACAGTGTTAGAAGGAGCAACTGCAGTGCAGCTCGCTTGTTTGGAAACGGGGAAAAGGGCGTTGGGGAGAGTTTCTGTGTCAGGCCACAAAAAAGTAGAGGTTGAAAGGAGTGCTAGACCAAGCAGAAGTTCTGAACACGCTGTTGCAACTTTAGTTGGAGAGTTGCATCGTGCTCAGTGATCTTGCGGGAAGCATTGGCTGAGGGGTAGGACAAGGCATTGAGAGTGTGCCAGTGACACTGTATTAGCAAGTCTTTTAGCTAAGACCTTCAAAATTATGACAAAGTTCTTGTGAATGCAACTTAAGGTACCTAAGATTTTTTTCAGGGATGCTGATTACCTGTGATTTTTATCAGTTTAGTTCTGGAAGTACTTGAAACTTGTGAAAGATCCAAAAGGTTTTAGATCTAGTACTCAGCAATTTGCCTTTTTAGGATTGGAGACGATTTTCTAGAAACTATCACTGCTTATGTCTTAATAAATGCTGTGAAGGCTTGTAAACCATGATGGAAAGTACTATAAAAAAGGAAAGCAGCTTTAAAATTTCTTGGTGTTCAGCTGGAACATATTATTTTAGTTGAACACAGATTGTTTTATTACTGGTAGTTTCTTCAGGTTGTCAACTAAATGCTTCATGTAAGATACGTGTAACTTTGTTAATGAAGAAGGTAGTGATGTGCTGAAGAAGTTTACGTTTGGGTTTTGTTGTTGTTTTTTTTAGCAAGTGGCTAATTAGCCGCAGTACTAGGCCTACCACTTTGCAAACTTACTTTCATAGTGATCTTTCTATATGTGTATTGGAGCATTTTATTTTAATACAAAATAAGCAAAAGTGTGTTAATCTATGCATTACTATCATGTTCTGTTTGTGGATTTTTCTTCAAATTGTCCTTCATGTCTTGGCTGACTTTTCAATCAATGCCAAAATTACTTCTGGGCAAAAACACAAACAGTGCTTGAAGATTCCTGCCATTAGTGGTAGTGATACATTACAGTCCTTCCTTATGCTTTTGCTTTTTCACAGCCTACGTGGTGGGAGAAACTCTTTTAGGCCAGAATTCTTTGGACTTGTGTACTAAGGAGTAGGTAACTTTCATGGCCATGAGTCGTCCTGTTACTCCTCCTGTGCTACTCGGAGTTAGTCATAGATACCCGTTTGTGTGCGTATTAGCAAAAGGGAGGCGCAGCCCTGCCAGCCTTGAAGCCATCCACGTGCAGAGCAGTAGCAGTGCTGTGGAATGAGGGCTGTAGCTCCATACAAGCTGTAGCTCCATACAAGCCGTTTGCTAGACAGCCTACGTAATCATTCCAGACGTTAATTAATTATTTTCACGCTTATTGTCACCCATACGTGGTAGCTGCAGCACGGCAGGAGATATTTTCAAGCCTGGCATCCCTCCCGTGACGCTATTCTGTCAAGCTGCCAGGCAGTCCCTGGAGTTGCCCCTGATGAGGACCTGGCTGCTGTGAGGCAGAATGGGAGCCTGGCTAGCCCGCGGTCCTGTTCCTAAAGGTGGATATGTTTTCTGTGTGCTTAGCAATTTTGGGGGAGTTTCTACTCTTACCTAGTTTTCCCTTGAGCTCAGGTAAACATTTAGTGGCCACTTTCTAACCTACTGCTCAAATCATGGAATGAGGATGTTGAAGGGATGTGTGTTGGGGTAGGAGCTAATTTGCTTTTATTGTTTCACCCTTTCTTAAAAAGAAAAGCAACTGAATTTTTCTTCTTTTTTTTTTTTTTTTTCTGAGGCATTGCATAAAATCTTAGCATTGGTTGCAGTAAATTACAGTTTATGCTGAAATGAGATGTAGTAAATATGCATATTGTCTCCAGTGCAGTTAGTTGTATTTTAAGTGACATAGAGGGAGAAATACATGATTTCTCTCTGAGTGTTCATCATGTGAAACAGGAGTTGGGGTGAGAGAGGCAGGAGCTCGAGGGTGAGGTTTTGCAACACATGTCCAAAAAGCTGGCAAATCCTGGCCCAGGCGAGCCAAGGCTCATGAGTCAGCTCCAAATGGAAGACTTGTCACTGAGTAATTTGTATATGGGAGGGGTGTGCTGCTAATTCAAGGAAATATCATCGTTAGGACCTCCCCTAATAATTGGAAGTGTGCCACAGAGCTGTCTGTCAGACTGGAGTTGTTCATGCTTTAAATCGCATGTTCCCTTTGGTGTGATTTGAGCATTCAAAGCAAGAAGTCCTCCTTGTGTGATATGTAGGTCCCTGAAGGAGGTGGTTGCTCAAGTAATAATTTAAATTTTTGTAGCTGCATACCAGCAACTTGCATTCCACGTGGAAGCTCCTTGGCAGCTGCAGCGGCTCCCAGTGCACAAGTGGTGTGTGTTTCCAGTGGGTGTGAGGCTGCTCAATAAACACCTCACCACGTTCTGCATAGCTTCTGGTTTGGAATGGTCTCCAACTGGAGCCCTTCTCCAGTGGTCTGCTGATCAACTCTAGCAACTGAGAAGCACACAGAATGTCACGAGGAATTCTTTGCTCTTCACACTGGGGAAAAATGTGAATGCATGCGTTTTTAGTGCAGCCAATATGCAGGTATTCATGAGCAAATGATCAAATGGGGATGCAGAGAGAAGTCCTGGTAATGAATTCTTTGCTTTTCTGGCTGTGTTGATGCTTTTTATGATGTTTGGTGCCACTGATAGCCACCTGATGAGCAGGCCTGAATTAATATTACTTGTTAATCTATAGTATGGAACATGTACAAATATTCTGTGAAATGTACATCTCTCAAATGAATGTTCTTTTTATGTGCAAGTAGATGACATGAAAGCCTCTTGGTGCATTGACAGCTGGTGTTGATCAAGAAGTTACAAACTGGGAAAGGCTGATTTGGAGGGGGTGGCAAAGTGTTCAGTGTTTTGGTTTGGTGTTTTTTTTTGGTTTTGTTTTTTTCATTAAAGGAATCTTGTAAGGCCTACAGCAAAACATGCAATAACACTTTCTTTTTTAGTCTTCAGCTTTTGAAAATGACTTTTAAAGTTCTATATCATTTGACTTAAGTGATGGCAAAGATGAACAGAACTTGTTTCAATGACTGAAGTAGTAAACTGAGAAAGTTCTGATATCTGTTTAGCTAAATTTTTATAGATTCCTTACATGTTCAGTGTTGGGATGTAAAGAGATAGGAAGTGGAATCAAGTCAGTATTTGCATTTTATTTTTTTATTTGCTGTATATTATCTTCTCACATGAAAACTGATTCTCGGTTGCTTGGCTTTCCCCGTCATAGCGTACTAATAGGAGAGTTTATAGTTCAATAATATATTAGTATATCCTCTTGTCACATTGGGAAGACAAATTAAATGTGTATGTATATTTGTGTACACACACTCTTCTGCTATATTGTAACTATTTTATAACACAGTTTCCCTGAGAACAGATGTTTCTGCTTCTTGTGGTGCTAGAGTGCTGCTTGTGAAGTTTTGTTTATTTTTTCCAAAAACTTCCCTAAGCTTTTTGTTTGACTGTTTGCACTATTTCAGGCTCAAATATCATGCTAAATCTGGGGGTTTATTAAAAACAATTAATTAAGATAAGGTTGCTGTTGGTATTTCTAGAGCTATAGTGACAAAAGCATACATGAATTGTGACTGCAAGGATTGTTCTTGTCCCTTTTAGTCAAGGGCTTTTAACTGAGAAGACTTGGTGAGATACTGGTTTGGCTTTGCAGTGTTGTATGGTTGCTTTCCAGCTACCGGATCAGCTGCATCCCTTCAGCATGGATAAACTAGAACCTCTTCTCTGAAGCTCATGAGTGAGGTCTCGGGGAGACCTCATCGTGGTCTTCCAGTCTGAGGGGGGCCTACAAGAAAGCTGAGGAGGGACTTTTTACAAGGGCTTCTAGTGGTAGGACAAGGGTTAATGGCTTTAAACTGGAGGAGGGGAGATTTAGGTTAGATGTAAGGAAGAAGTTCTTCACTCTGAGGGCGGTGAGACACTGGAACAGGTTGCCCAGGGAAATTGTGGATGCTCCATCCCTGGAAGTGTTCAAGGCCAGGTTGGATGGGGCCTTGAGCAACATGGTGTAGTGGGAGATGTCCCTGCCCGTGGCAGGGGCATTGGAACTAGATGATCTTTATGGTCCCTTTCAACCCAAACCATTCTATGATTCTAAGCTACGTGTTGTGGGGCACTAGGCCTGCTGAAATACTTGTCCCCTTGTCTGCAGTGGGCACTGGGGTGAAGTCTAAAGTTGAAACAAGTTCCAGAAGTCTGAATAATCTCCCAGTTGCCTTGTTACAGTATAGTTCATAGGGTAAAAGTGCATTTCTGTTTGGATCCCAGGTTGCTTAAGGATTTTGGTGATTTCAAACTCGACTTAATCACGTATGCTTAGGTGTGGCCTTATCTGTGATGTCTGTGTGTGCTTATGATTCCTTGAGCACCTCCTTTTAAACTCCTGCATCTGTTCCTTCATAATCTGTCATAAATTTGTTTAGTTTTTTAGTAATGTAAGTCACTATTCTTGCAGCTTCACACTATCCTGTTCAGATAATAACAACTCCTGAGATTCTTGATCTTGAATAGTCACCTTTAGACGCATTGAAAAGTAAAGCAAAACAAAGTATGATACATTAAAAATACACCTGGGATTTTACTGGATCACTTGCCATTAAACTGTCTTATTTTCAGGCTTTATTTCTTCCTACGTAATGTATTGTTCATTCTTTCAGGCACTTCCTGAAGGGAGAGTTTGCTTTGTTTGTGGGAAATTACTACACTTGGGTGGAGAAGAATTTAGCAAAATATTTTCCCATTTCGGATTTGGGTTTATATCATTTGAGAACAAAATGCCAGCACTGCCAAATTCCTGGTGAGAGGTGAGAGAGCTGCAGCTGTAAGGCATTCCGATTGCTTTAGGAGGTTCCAGTGATGGCAGTTTAGGATGCCAAGTACTCATATTTGTGAAACTGGCAGGGAAATCTGACTGCCCCTATGCTTTAGTTTAATTTTGTGACTTAGAAAATTCTGGATTGAATTACTCTCTTAAAATTTGACAAGCTGTAGATGTTATCCAGTATAAGACATACTAAATATTGGGAATATTTATAATATAATAATAACTTACAATCTTTATTGGATTGAATTAAGATTTTTTTTTTTAATTGGCAAGATATTATCCTTTCAAATTTTTAGAAAATACAAGTATTTTTTCAAGTATATGTTGTCAGTAAATCGTGTAGTCTTTCTACAACAGTATTTGTTTAAATCAAGATGTTTTAAGGGGAGAAGTAAATGAGTATACTATAAATGGAAGTGAGGAATTTAAAAGTATTACTGTACTGTTAGGCATTCTTAGTATGAAGAGTTTAAGCTGTCCTCCTTGAATATTTGCAAAGTCTTTTGCACATAAAGGGTGTTATTGTAAGTAAATAATTGTGCAAAATGTTGCTTTTGATTATGGGCTTCATTCTTTCTGATTTAATTTCAGTACTGAGGTGGGCTTTGCTACTATGATTTTCTAAATACATACAGGAATGCAAAATATATTTAAGACATTTCTTTCCTGTTGAAGTACAAGAACTACTTTGACTCTTCAGTTTTTGTTTTGGTTTGGTTTTTTTTTTTGCTATAATGCTTTGCTTTCTTTGACAAAAGTGAAATATTGCAGGTATAGTACTAGCTGACTTACTTTGCTGTTACCATTTTTTTTTCTAGAGAAGATGTACTATAATTTTTTCTCTAGAAAAATGTGATCTCTAATAAAAATGTTATTTTATTGCCTAAGAATATGAAAAGAAGAATGTGGAACTCCTTATAAACAGTTCATTTTAATTTTGAATTTGAGATGCAAAGAATAAACATTCAAAGCGTTGAGGTGGTGTAAACCTAGGAAGTTTGGCACATGTGATACTGTGCTTAGGTTTTACACTTGTTAATGGTGAATAATGGGCTGCCTTGCAAGAAGCTTTGTTGGAATCAATGCTGATATTTTTTCTTTAAAAAATGAACCCATCCTATCAGAGGTTTGTCATTTGCAGTATAAACAAACCTGGTTACCTTGCCTTTCCAGAGCAAATGAAAATACAGAGAGCTTTGTGAGCAAAAGAAAGAAAACGCAGATTTGAATCCTTGATTTGCAAAGTTTTCCTCTACAGTTGCAAGAGGTCTTGAATAATAATTACTATTGATATAAATTGCACACTGGAAGATTCTGTTTCCTCACTTGGGGCATCTCTCCTGGTGTTTTAAAATGAGCTAGCCTGCCTGTGCGCATGTGGATGCCAAGGTGCAGGTTTTTGTTTTACAAAGAATGACATAAGCATGTAAATTGTAAAGCACAGGAGACAAAAGAAACGTGGGCAGACTGGTCATAAAAGAAGCACCTCTCCAACAGAGAGGCCCGAGAGCAAGGTTAGAGACCTTTCACTGGATTTCAGGTTGCACCACTGCTTTTTAGCGATTTTATGGATCTTTTCACAAGGCACCTCTCTCAGAGGTATCATTAGGCAAGTACGAGACGAAAGGCAGTGGCCCAAATACTTGTCACCATCAACAATTGCTTGACCACTTGTACTTGGATATTTAGCTGAAGGGACAGTGTGCTCAATATTGGGAGTTGGTGTTAAAACAGCCACGTTGGCAAGATGCTCCTTCTTTTATGCTGGTTATATATTTGAGTGACATTGAATTGGCTTTTTACCTTTTTTTAAACAGAAGTGTTTTATTTGGGTTTTTTTTCCCCAGTGGTGATAAATCTAAATCAATCACCTCTTCCAATCCTGACCAGCATCATTCTGTTATTACAGGACTGTGAAGTTACTGTTGGTGTTTGTCGAAGAATGAGTTTGAGGTGAAAGGGCCAAACTGTTTTTAAAAGACAACTCCAAGCCAAACAAATATCCTTGTGCACACATGGAATTAAAAGGTGCCAAGGTAGGAAAACACTCAGATTTAGAAGCTTTTCATGCTTCCTTAATGACAGGTATTGGTATTTAAACTATAGCTGGATTTGGATCTCAAATTTTAAACAGCCCCTAAGTCCATCTACTACCATAATAGCCTACTTCAGGGACTGCATGACAAAAAGGAAACAAGAAAACTCCATATTTGAACTGGTGCACATATTACTCGCATAAAGAGCAGAGATGGCACTGGTAGCACTGATGGCACTTTGCAGCAACTCGTATGTCTAATACAGAAAGATAATTTCTTAAGAAACCAAAAAAATCTCTTTTTTTCTGTATTCTCCTCAAAAACTTGAGCAGAAATCTACTGAAGAGGGTTTGTGAGAATAATTCAAACCTGCATAAGACGGTTGGCTTCTGCATCATGAGCATTAATAAAAAAGACTGCACCTGCTCTGCAGTTTTCAGGCTACATGGTATAGATAAGTCTATAGTTTTACAATGTTCCTTTCACGTTCTGAGCCAGTATGGGTTTACCGAAGGTTTTTACTATTTTAGTTGGAATAATATGTAACAAAGGTGCAGGTTATGCTTAGACCTTTAGATGTCCAAGTCGTCTGTAGGTGTCCTTTCTGCCAAAAGCAAATTTGAGGGTTTAATTTGCTAGTGGAGTTTGCAATGCTGTGACTGGGGCTGTACTAGCAGTTCTTACAGAGGTCAGCTTCAGGAATACAGCCTAGAAACTGGGTTAAAATTCTTAATAAGTTGCATCCATACTCTTACAAAGAAGTCAATGGCTTTGTTAAGCCTTTAAAAATCTTAAGTAAAATCTTGCTCTTAATCTCTTACTAGCCTCAAGTGCTCTTAGTGTTCTGAGTTCACAGGCTGGGGGGAGGTTTTGTATTTATAATTCCATTGAGTCTTTATTCATACATGAACACAACAAGCTGCTTATACTGAAACTGTCAGCAACAAGGAGCAGGTAGACAGAGCTTAGAGGAAGTCTTGCTCTTTGCCCTGGCCCTTTAAGTCATCCAGTCATAGAATTTCCTGCATCTAATACATGAGTCTACACTTACATTTACAAACTGTTAGACAACTATGGGACAACTAAGGCCAAAGGCAGCCTTGAAAGAGAAGGCAACAAAATGCTGTGCAGGGAGGAAGTATGTTCTGGTGCTGTAGGACGTATAACAAAACTGTTTCCAGTCTTCTCCCTTTCTTGCAATCTCACTTCTGACACGTAATCTACCTTGTTTGTGCCTTGTTATCATCCTCGTTTTAAGGTGAGGTAGTTGCCCTGAACTAAGAGGCTTGTAGACCTGAAGAAGCTACAGAACCATACTCTGACCTGACAAGTAGTGGCCCAATACCAGAAGCGGGATTGGAGATTTTGCCCCAGCCAGGGGAGCTGACTGCTGGGGGCTCTGTCAGGGGAAGGTGCGAGTCTGAATTCACACATCCATGGCAGGGAGAGTGTTTTGTCAGCAGGCTTTGTACAGGAGGTCACACCTACTGCCTTTGAGAAGGAGCTGGCTTTGTTGTTCAGCAATAGTTATTGGTATCCATACCCTCTGTGGACCGCCAGCAGATAGAGGCACTTTGAGCCTTAGGTAGAACAAGTGACTCTTTTCATTCAGATGCAGATACATGTTTACCTATATGGTGCATCCTCTGTGGACCCTTTTGAGTGGCTTTCTCCTGGACATCCTAACTAAAAGGCTGACTTTTGGTTCTCTGCATGATGCTTGATCCCTTCATGTTTTTTTTCTAGAAATCTGAGATGTGGAACGGAGGCTTCTGGATTACACTCTAGAAACAAGGCACCAATTTCTGTGAGAAGCAGATTGAGTTTCCCTAGCCAGGGGTTACTTACAAGGCTTTAAATCAGGTTAGCAGTGAACAAAGTTATTATCTCAGTGGTTCTGCATACTTACGAGCACTGGCTCTTGTGCAGAGTTACTTCATGCTTTCCTGTTTCGCAGTTGGGTGGCTTTGGCAGCGTCATCAAAAAGGTCAAAGATGGAAGAAACCGAAGCAGTGAATCAACTTTCTCCCTTGGAGCAGGGTTCCGGGGCATTTCACCCAGGTGGTTACATGTCTGTCAGCAGCTCTGTTGTGAAGGTGAACAAAACTACCCAATTTTGCCAGGTGCTAAGAAGTATTTTAAGAAGCCAGTTCTTTCTGAGTGACTTGATTTATGAGAGAAGCAGTTTGGAGGGGGAAGGATATTCTGTGTTTAGTGACAGCTATAACTGAGCTGTTGTAAGTGACAATTGGCTTGGGAAAGCGCTCTAGATTAAGCACAGGATGCCTGGCTGTTTACAAGTAACCATCTGAGCCGTACAGTTTGGATGCATGGAGGGAATGTGAAAATCTAGTGACATCTTTAGTTACTCACCTACTTTATTTTTGGGAGCTCATGAATTGGCAGGACATAGTGACCCTGTCTGAAGGGGAAAAGTGTAAGGACTTTGAATGCAGGAAACACAGGGAATATTTTGTCAAGTTACTTGCTATTATTTCTTTGTAGCAACTATAATGATGATTTTAACTCTCTGCTTTCCCACTGAACATAGTGTTGATATATTTTAACAGAAATCTAATACTACTCTGCCAGCACAAAATTGCTTAATGCATCATAGGACACATTTTAAGAGTATGAGGTTTTCTTGTTTGAAAAAGAGGGGAAAAAAGATTTGGTGGTAGATTGCTTGTTTGTAACCCTTTATAACGTTATGCCCTTCGTTGGGAATGGCTTTAACTTGGGTTCAGAATTGGCCCTGGGCACAAAATGCTCCAGCATAGAAAGGACAGAGCTGTCTTGCGCACAGGTAACGTTGGATCGAGAACAAGTGAGGACCTGAGGGAAGTTGTATTTTCCTACAAAAGCACAGCTGTGTTTTGCATGACACTGGCACCGCTTTTGCACTCTGTGACTAGAGGGACCCAGGAAATGGGATCAAAACCTGATGGTAACAACTGCAAAGTCTCGGGGAACCTTTGCCCTTCCTATTCTGAGTTTTCTCCGTGTGACTGATTTGCACAAAACTATTACCACCTAGCACAGTGCAAAAGAAAGAAAGAACAAGAAAGCTTTTCTTGTAGCTACTACTGCAGTCCTGGTTTGGAGAGCTGATCCAAGGGAGTACCAGTAACCAGGGAGTTTAATCTGGAGGAAAGTTGGTTTTCTTTGGGCTTTGAATATTCTGTACTCTCACACCATCAGAACTTCTCAACTATGTTGCCAGTTGAGTTAGAAAACTACTTTGTTGATGGCAATATGTTACTTCGAAGCATTTTACTTGCAGTTGTCTTGCTGAAAAGTAAAGCTGTGTTCCTGACTATTAATCATTCCATGCCCCATATGCTGAATCACAGAACACAGGAAGTTCCACCTCAACACGAGGAGAAACTTCGTTCCTGTGAGGGCGACAGAGCCCTGGAACAGGCTGCCCAGAGAGGTTGTGGAGTCTCCTTTTCTGGAGAGATTCAAAACCCACCTGGACTTGTTCCTGTGTAACCTGCTCCAGATGACCCTGCTTTGGCAGGGGGGTTGCACTAGATGATCTCTAGAAGTTCCTTCCAACCCCTACCAGTCTGTGATTCTGTGATATCCCTTTATTCATTCCCGCGGTTCACTTGTAGTCTCACACCAGCACTGCAAGATTTCTTACAAATGCTGAAAAACCAGGTGATTTACAGATTGCTTTAGAGCGAAAGAACCACTGATACATTTTTTTGTGTTATACAAACAAAATTTAAGAAATGCCACCCGATGAAGAAATAAAGCATGCTGACTGGACTCATGGAGACCATTTTGCGTTAAAGGTGACTTCTCCTCCATCTCTTTTTTTCGAATAAAAGTAGTTTCTTTTAAATAAGGAAGATCTGGAAAACTCATATGTCTGGAACAATGTCAACTGCCAGCTTATCTGTTCAGCAGCAGTCCCTTACTATTATTAAATACAATTGCTGGGAAAAAAATGTTTTGGGTCTCACATCATAATTGAAGGCAGGGATGTTAATTTATTTTTTGAAGATTATTTTTTTCTGAAGTGTATATGATATATTAACTTCAAACAGAATGAGTTCTTTTTTCAGTACTCTTAGTGCTAATTTTCAACTTCATTTTAATAAATCTATAACTTACTCATTTGTCTAGCATTTTGGATTAGCTGTTCTTAGTTTCAAGAATAAAAGCTTCTTCCATCACAGTAACTTTTAGAAATTAAAATATTTCCAGCAAAAATTACTTTTTTTTCCTCTCCTTTGTAGATCACCTAAAATACAGGTTTAATGATTACGAACACCTTGTTGGTTAAACATGAAAAAATATACAGTTCTACTTTCATGTTGTGTAATAGTTTTGTTGATAACTGAGCAGGTTCTCACATTGAATTTTTGGAGGTGAAAAAACCCTTGAAGTCCTTGATGCATCTCTTTACAAGAACCTCTTGAAAGCAAAAGAACTGGTTTGATTTCAAAACTTAAACAAGGGAGTGTTTTTACAATTCCTTGATGACTGCAAAGACATTATTAATATGCTGGAGCCTTCATAGCTTAAACAGATTTTGTGTAGTGTTTGTTTTTGTGAGGATAAAGCCTCATTTTAAGAAAAAAAATTAAAGGAAGCTCCTAACGAAGAATTTCTTGCACTTAACTGGTTTCTTACGTATTGCTAGGGAGAACGCCACCTTTGACCAGGCTGCAAATATGGCCTTAATTTTGTGGAAAGCTTTGCATCTCTTGGAAGCTGAGGATTAAAGCAGTTGAGAGATACTTTTGTTAGGGTCTTTATTGAGTCTTGTGGGTCCAAGTGTATGGGGGCTTTTTTAACATTCAAAACAAACGTTCCCTGTCAGTGAGGTCTGAACACTGTAATGTAGCTAAGGTCTTTTTAATCCAATTGATCATTTTAAGGAGCTTGCTTTCCTTCTGATGCAGAAGTTGATAAAGAAACTGGGTCTGCTCATTGCTCGTGGAAGTGCATAACGAGTAGTACATGAACAGAAAGGGCTGGATATTAAAAAATAATATTGCAGAATCCTCATCCAAGACCCAAGTGAAATGAGTGTATTCCAGGATGCCTTTGTGCATACTGCTGGGCAGGGTGCAGGACTCCACACTTGTGCTGCAAATATCTGTTGCTTTGCCTGTCTTTGCAGGGGTGTTTAGTGACCGGGGGGGCCCTAAATTAATGGAGATGAGGAGATGGATGTCACAGTGGCCGCAGCCACAGGTCCTGACATGCCAGGCTGCCTGTGAGGGCAGAGCGAGCTGCCAGGTGCCCAGTTCTGAGGGCAGCTGGAGCTTCCGACTCTTGAGACTCAGTGAGCTCAGCTGCAGGGTGGACACAAACCCTTTGAGAGATACTGTTTCTTCAGGCGATCGCTCGGGTTCTTGCTCAGCAGCTGATGCGTTTCAGTGGGAAATGCAGCATCAGAAAAGCACGCTTTTAGACTCCAAGTGGCTTTGGAGCAGCTGTACTACGGCTAAATAAATACAACCCTCTGTAAGAGGAAATAGCTGTTCTACCAGATCTATGCACAGATGGGTTGTAATCATGCTGAGGCCAGTGTTTGCCTCAACGAGAGGAAAAAACTTTTTAGTTGAGAGCTATAAATGGAAGTTTGTGCTTACACGGCTTCTTGCAGCAGCCATCAGAGAACACTACTCCTGCCGAGTAGGAATGAGACAGGCATCTTAGGGGGGTTGAAAAACTAAAGGAGCTAGTGATTTACAGCTACAACAGCGACGTACATGAAGATTCATCAGTCCCCAGATGCCTCCAAAAGTGTCTGGCCGCGGTTCTTTCTCAGCGGTGTGGGTGGACCTGGATAGCAGAGGTGTATGTGCCAGAGGTGCTAACACGCTGGGCATCAGTATGCTCCGAGCAGGGGGGTGACAGCCTGCCCCTGCCAGGTGGAAACCCAGTATATTGCTACCTCCAAAACAGGGATTTAATTTTGGATAGAAAAATAAGATTTTTTTTTTTCTTTTTTTTTCAGAAGAATGCAAAGTTGGAAGATATTTAGTAATTAGACGTACTTCCTAAAATATTTGATAATTAGTAGAGCAAAATACAGAGCTAAAATTATATGCAGACAGCACTTATGAGAGCTGCTGTGTCTTTAGGAAGGAATTATGATTCCAAAATAGTGGATTTGGTTTAAGATCATTCTAGGATTACTTTTTTTTTCTTTAATGAATACTTTAATCAAGTGTTGTTCATCACTTCAAATGCTTAGATAATTTAATGGAGGGAGTTGTTCCTGGTGAGATTTTGCTTTGAAAAGGGGCTTCAGACTGAAAGCAACCTCGTAGATTTAAACAACACCCTCTCTGTCTTAAAAGGATTGTATCTCCTGCCAGAAGTGGTTCCAGCATCCAGAGGAGGCCTTTGGGCCATGTGATGATGGAGCTGCATGCCTTGAAGACTGAAAAGTGACTTTAGGTTAGTGCATGTTTGCAATTGTCTATGTCCTTTTTTTATATATAAAATAAGAGGTTGTTAAGCTTTAGTGTGGGAGGGAAGAGGTGGTCAGCGCTCGCTTTTAATCGCTGAGGTTTTCCAGAGCGCCTGGGAAGGACGCGGCTGGTTTTGCAGTGCCCGTCTGCTGAGGTCTGTGCAGCGGGAGAGGCTGCAGCAGAACCCTGGGGAGAGCTCGCTGTGCTCCACAGGCCAGCTTTCCAC
Source organism: Eurystomus gularis (assembly GCA_013400335.1). Lineage (NCBI taxonomy): Eukaryota > Metazoa > Chordata > Aves > Coraciiformes > Coraciidae > Eurystomus > Eurystomus gularis. Next base: position 82,671 of record VZZY01019063.1, on the reverse strand, counting down.
AACCCTCAGCAAGCTGGTCACCACTCATTATTCTTTCCACATGTCAATTTTGTGCGTGAAGCTACTTTAGGGAATTGAAGCCAAAATTTGGGAGTTGGAAGGTTAATTATTTCCCTTGCCTTTTTGCCTGTGTGTGCAGTTTGCTTGGAGGGAGCCGGGGGAGAATGTTAACCATTTACAAGTATACATCTCCCCTCATTCCTACCCAGAGTTATTGTGGAAATTATCCCTAGGCCAGCTCAGTGAAACATCTACGTCGCTCTCAGTAGTAGAGACTGTTTTAAGTACACAGATTAGCAAGAAACACGCAGTGAGTGGTTTTTGTTCCTGAAGAGTTAGTTCTCCACAACGAACAGGAAGAGAATGTGTCCATATTTGGCTGAGGAAATTTTCACTATTGCAGTTAGGCAAGCAAGGTATCTTTACTGCTAAGGACTTTATTTTAAACTGTTTATTCAAAGACCACCAGAAGTGTCATTTTACTTGCTTAATGTATGAAAAGCTTGCGAAGTTGGAGTGGGGTAAGCGATTTCCTTTTTTAACATTAGAGTTGCAGATCTGCTTATTTTAGAATTTGACTAGAGAGCCAGTGAAGTCATACTGGGAGTTGAGCAACTGACAGGTGGGTTTTTTTCCAACTGCTGCCATTAAAAACCTGAACCTTTAAATCCTCTGTCTACTGAATGTTAGAGGGAGGTATGTGTGTGAAATTCTTCGGCTGATTTTTGAGAATTCACAATCTTTCACACTATAAGCAATTCCTCCAGTGATATTGAGAAATTTGGCACATATCCAAAAAAAGAATTGTTAATTCCTCTTCACCATGCAAATGTCTGTGCATACAATGAAAAGATTATCTATTAACAAGTGAAATGTTTGGGAAAACCTTTTATTTTTTCAAGGAAGGGAGCTGAGAAGTATAACTAAAATGCTAAACAACTTTTTTTTTATTGGTTGTGGCTTTTTAAAATGTCCAAATCAGTCCTATTACTTTCAGATAATGTAGAAATAAAAAATTATCTTAAATAAATTACCAATTGTGAAAAGCTACTTAAGAAGTGGGGGCACACTAATAAGTTGTTGCAGTTGCTTAATTGGGTGGGTGGTTCATGTCTTTTGAAACAGCTGGTCCTGCTGTCATGTCTCTGTGGAACTAAGTGTGTTTAACTGGAAGGCATTGTGTTCTAGAAAACGGATGAAATGTCCTGAGAATGCAGGTGCAAGAGAAAGGGCATCTGCAGGGACAGATGCGCTTCTGGTTTCAGAAGGGAAATATTTTCTTCTTCCTGCTAGACTTTTTTTTTTTTCCTGTCATCTCACCTTTCTCTCACGTGTTAGCTTCCTACACGTAGCAACATGAATGGGAACCAACCATTGTGCTTGACCTCAGTCTAAAACCGAAAGTGGTAAATTCTTCAGCCCTGGGCCTCTGAAGCTGCTCAGGGGAATCCCTGTCTCTGCGCAGATGCTGCTGTGGAGCTTTGTGCCAACACCAGGGTCACATATCTTGCAGAAGGCTGACTGAAGATACCTGAAAAATGTGGAAACTTTGCTTAAGCAAAGCCGTAGGTTTAGAAATAGCTACAATAATACCCAGTTAGCCCGCTACGTGCAGGAACTATGTACAAGTAGAAGCCATTCTTTCATCTGAACATTTTCCTGCTGGTCTTATGTGCAGGTAGTGATGAGTGTGAATTTTCTTCTGCTTTCTTGTCCAGTTTTGGGGCTCTGACAGTACTTTTGTGACGCTGATTTGGCAGATTTTGTCTGCAAGGGAAACTTTTGTGCTGAGTGTTCAGGATTTTTAGTAAGAAAAAGAGAGCGAGCCAAGCCACAAATATAAGTAGTGGGAAATTTAGGAACAGAATTGACTTCGTCTACTGTAATAGGTGAATTTTGTCACAGTTATGTGCAAATTAGTACTTATTCTTTCTTTCTAATGGCATCCTGATGCATAACTCTCAAGGCTGCTTCTTTTTTTTTTTTTTTTAAGCAGCTGCTATAAATAAGTAGCTTTTTATGGAAAGGGGAAAAACAATTCTTGCAATTTCATCTCTAGTGTTTGCATTTAAAAAACTCTGGCCCCCATGTTATTTTTTCCATGACACTTTGTTATATTTCTCAACCAAATGTGTAATGGTTTTGCCCTTCCCTTCCCCTTCTTCCCCAGTAAATGACAGAAATCAGGCACTCGTGGCTTCAGAACAAAACTGGAGCCAAGGAGCCCCTCAACTTCAGAACCTCAGAAGGGCAGTGGTGGAGCAGCAGTGCCCCTTCCATGGTCTGCTAATGGAGTCCTTGTTCCTGCAGACCAGCTGCTGTGATCTCTGCCATGTTCCTGCCAAAAATCAGTATGAGTTTTGCCCTTAGCTTGGCCGGAAACAGGGTTAAACAGAAGATTGCTAGAGGGCTCGAGGGGTGGAAGCTTGTCCGTGTGCTGGTGCTCTCTGAACACATGCAACTCAGATGCATCTGTTTCTTGTGGGCTTGAAAAGCTGTTTCTTATTTGTGGCGCCTCAGATGATGCAGTTGTGGGAAAATAATTTTTGTTGGAGTGGTTGTCAGGAAGAAGGTTGCAAAGATGGGAGGAATATACACATCACGGTAGCTGCTAAAAGCAGTCTTACAGGATTTAAGAGCTCCTCTTCCTTTTTTTTATTCTCTGAACCAAAGTGTGCTGTTACGCTTGTGGTGATCATAAGTGTTGTAAACAGATGAAACTATGTATCAAAGCAAATCTACCTATAGCTGTAAATTAATATATTCCTTCCCTTCTTTCCTCATTTGAATTTGTGATTGGATACGGAGAAGGGATTTGATGAGGTTTTTCAACATTGTTACCTAATCCCTGGGTAGATAATCACCTGTGCAGGTCTGCCCAGCGTTCCTGAATTGTTCTGGGTATCCCTTGGACACTACTGCAGGCAAGGCTGATCTATCACTGCGCATATATCTATAATCCTTATGGCTGACAACCTTAAAAGCTACAAGATTATCTTTTGATCCACAGTAAACCTGTGCTGACTGCTATACGCTCGTCTTGAGTTGTTACTCTGTACAGCAAGAGTCTCAGGGGCAGGCTGAAATAGGAAGAAATGTTTCAGGGAGGTTTCGTTTGCACTTTAGCCACATCCTTAGGATGGGATTTCAAACCGAGTAAGAGGCTAAAGATGATTGAAAGGGTAGGGCACTGGCCTTATACTGTGTTGGGTTCCCTGCTCTGTCTTAGACCTCTTTGGGCAAATCACTTCCTAATTTCTCCCTCTGATTTAGTCTCCTTCAGTAGAAAGGCAATAACAGTAGTGCCCTCCCTTGAAGAGGCGTCACTAGAGTAAGTGCGTTAAAGTGTACATCATGGTGGGATACTCTGATTATGAGGCCATACAACTGTGTGAAAGAGAAATCGCTGTAATTCAGTTTCTGAGCCACAGCACAAGAAATGAAGCCATGGCCAGTAAGAAGAGTACACCTGGCAAATGTCATTTTCTTAAAAAACCACAAAATACAACCCTCTCCTCCAGCCAGTACAGTTCTTGCAAATGGAAGAGCCCTTCCCGTTAGCCCAAGGTTTCAGGCAGAGCTCATGGACCATGTGAAGGCATCATAGAGGGCTGCATCTGTGGAGTAGGGGTTTGAGAGCTCTGGTATGATACTACCATATATATATGTATGAAAATGATGTTAGAGCTCTTCTACAGAGAACTTTTATGTGCTTTAGAAAACATTGTGATTTTTATATCAAAATAGCCCTGACGTTTACATCAGGGTGTGGAGAGGTCTATGGGATATTTTAAGGAGCAGAATTCTACACAAGTTCCTGCATTTTAATGCACCATTTCAAAATGAAGATGCTTTACTTGACATCTTGCAAACACAGTCGGTGTCTGCTCAGTGTGAAGGGATGAAGAGCGGACAAAACCGAGATCAAGGCATTCCTGAAGAGTGATCTCTTGTTGGCTTAGTGAAAAACAGGGCGCTTGGTCTCTCTTTGTTTACCTGTTAAAAATACAGAATGTTGCATATGACACGTTGTGAGTTTGGGTGGGTTAGTGTTAGCATATCGCTTTAACCATTGCAAAGTGTTACATAAATGTTAAATATTCCAGTAACATTGAGCTTGTTTGTGGGCAAGTTCTTTCAACTACTTTCCCCACGTGAAATTTGTCTTCAGCGTAGCAGCTGGTAGAATGTTCTTCTGCCTCGGTTGATTCATGGATCTCACCCAAATAGGGGAGAACTGTGTAACCAATGTCAGCCTGCTGATGGGAGACTGGACATTTGTTCTTATTGTTTGGAGATTTGTGGAAAATGGTGAGGTCCTCAGAAGCTGTGGGACATAAGTTGAACCAGTAAACTATTGAAAGTAAAAGAGTGCTCTCTAGCTGGTGTGGAAAAATCCTTTAGGATCCAGTAGCCGTGTTACAGCTTGCAAAGGAGCATCAGTCTCAGAATTTCTTCTTTGGTGTAAGAGGATCGGGTTAATGGATCCATACACCTGGAGGGATGATTAGTTCATTAGGTTTTCATTCTGAGAAATGAATATAAGGGATTTTACTTTTTTTCTTAAATGCTTAGCGATTTTTTTTTTTTAACATTGATCCTCTTCCTGGCTTTTCTAGTAAGTTGCTCTGTGACTTTCCAATTACAATTGTGAAAAAATAGGCCATAAATAAAGGCCTTACTGTTCCTGTTAATAGCAATTACATAGTTTGTATCTTTAGCAATTCCAGCTATTCAAAGTGTAGTGTATTGACCCAAAATGTTATGAATTCAATTAGAGTGTACTTACGGTGTTCCAGGGCTTGCAGAACAAACTATGTAAGTGTGGGAGGAAACATAAAATCATGTTCTACTTCTGATCTGCTTAATGCTCCCAGAATTCCACGTGCACATGGATTAACACATAAACTTGAATTCTTGCTGTAACGTTGAACTTGATCATCGCGACCTTAATTTTGTGTTTTACTGAGTCTTTTGCTCAGTTTGAAATAGCTTTGTAAGGGCTCTTAATAGAGGGCACCTTTCCTCATGCTGTTGTTGAATGACATTTCTCTTTCTAGTTATAAAGTGCAGGATGGGTGGTTTCAGGCAGGCTTGTTAAGCTGAGTCTTAAGGAAGCTTCTGACTTTGCTCTGACTAAGTATGAGGCTGGTGTCACTTATGCCCAGTTGTGGAAGTATGTTGTAATGTTAGTAAGGATACAAATAAGCCATTACAGAAATGGAAGAGGCTGGCTTTATATTTGATCCAGTACTGGTGCCAACCATCTGCTCACTCTTTCCTCCTCTGAAGTCCCTGTGGCTGAAAGGACACTGGGCAGGTGTCTGGCAGGTAACTGGCTGAATTTAGGAGCTCTGAATCTGCGGGCCTGGAGACTACTTCATTTAATTAAAGGTTAAGAAATTGGAGTGCTCTCTGGACCCCTGGATTCTCTAAGCCTTGTTGGTTTCCACTGTATGATGATGGTGCTTGCCCATGTCTTTCAGTGTTCCCTGCGTTGTTGTAAGCCCCAGTCTTGGCCCAGCGCTACTGCACCTTGACCAGCACAATAAAAAGAGGCTTTTATATTCAACAGTGATCACAGGACTGCTTAAAAGACATAATTTTAGAAATCTGAACTAAAATCCTGTCAGTGCTGTCGAAGACTGACCACTTGGCTAGTTTTAGACTAGATTAGCGCAGTTGATGCTGGCATCTGTCTGGCCGCAAGTGTGTGGATGTGGGCAAACCGAGATCAGCACTGCTTCAGCTTAGGTAGCTGCTGAAAACAAAACAAACCAAACAACAAAGAAGATATTTCTGGGTCAAAGGAGGCAGAGGGAGGCAAAAGAACAACCATGTTATTATTTGTGTGACCTTTTTCCTTCATTTTTTGGCCCCTCCCTCTTCTTTGGTTATCGCTACCTTGTTGCATCATGTCTCAAATTGGATTTCTAAGCATTTGGTGGGAGAAAACCCTTCTAGCCTGTTAGTGGATACTGTTAAAGACAATACAACTTTTATGACCTCAAAATACTTTGTGAATATACGTGTATTGGATTTCAGTTGTTAATCTCACTTTATGACCTGATCTAAAGTGGCTTGCTTAAGATGCATGTCTGTAGTAGAGCTGGAAATGGATCCCAGGTCCTCTGAGGTCCTGCCTGTGCTTTTAGTCCCAGCTATTGTCCAGCCAGACTTGGGTGAGTGATGATGCCTACTTGATGGCATTGAGTGGCTCTGCTGAGAGCTGTGGCCTAGGTATTGAGTCCATTTATGTGTCTCATGAAGAAACCTCTGGGAATGGAACGTATCATTATCTTTATGAACTTCCTCTTTTCTTTTCACTTATTTGTAGGCTATTGCCTCTTGCAAAGCCTTGAAGTAATCTGTGACGCACTCAGACTGATGTTCTGTACATCGGACACCTGTGTATGGATGTTTAGCTTTGGGATGGGAGTGCTGGAGAGGTGAAGATGGAAACAACTGAGCCTGCAGCAGTCTTTCCTGTTACAGCTCAGAGCACTCAGATGTGCTTTCTTCTGAGGGCTAAAGTGCAGAGAGGTTTGGTCTGTCTCTGGTGTATCCATGCAGTTCTGCAGCTGGTGTTTGTGGCCGGAGAGGCATTTGGAGTGAAGGACACGCCATGGTTGTGACAGCAATGTGAGTGTGAGGGCAGGGAGAAGCTTTTGGCCTGGTCTTTGCCATTCTGACTTCAGAGCCTGCTGCGATTCCTGCTTGTCGGAGTATTGGTCTCTCTGTTGCTAGCAACTGCCTTCCCTGACAGCTCCAAACAAAAAAGCTTAAAATAGCTGTCTAAGTGCTTACAATTGGAACCGTTAACCCATTTCCAGTGGGAAAGAAGAGTACGTGAGGGTAACTACAAAGCTGGAAAGCAGCGTTTCCTACTCCTTAATTGCTGAGCTCTTTCTGCGCTCTAAGGCTGCCCAAGCCTCTTCAGATCATAGTATTTATTGTGATGACAGATTATAATAACTAATATTCCTAACTTCAGTGCCGTTTATAAACATGAACTACTTTAAGAAATGTACCATAAACCTATTTTGTTAAAGGGTAAGCCTGCACTGTGTCCCAAGCCATGTGTAGATGGGCTTTCCTGACGATTTGTTTACAGAAGTTCAGTTTACATGGACGTCTCTTTCTCAGAGTTCTTTCTAAGAACTGCTTCTTGTTGCAGATGGAAGATGAGTCTGGTGCAAACGATGAATCTTTTGTTTTCATGAGATGGGGTTTGGGCAATATGTCAATTATTTTGGAAATACCACTCTAAAGTTTTGCTTGAGGATAAATTCAATTGAGAATCCAACTGTAAATTGAGGAGCCAGCTGTATCCTGGGCTGCATCAAGAGAAGTGTGGCCAGGAGGTGGAGGGAGGTGATTCTGTCCTTCTACTCCTCCCTCATGAGACTGCACCTGGATTGCTGCGTCCAGCTCTGGAGCCCCCAGCATAAAAAGGACAAGGACCTGTTGGAGAGGGTCCAGAGGAGGGCCATGAAGATGATCAGTGGGCTGGAACATCTGCCCTACGAGAACAGGCTGAGAGAGTTGGGGTTTTTCAGCCTCGAGAAGAGAAGGCTCCAGAGACACTTTATTGTGGCCTTCCAGTATCTGTAGGGGGCCTACAAGAAAGACAGGGAGTGACTTTATCAGGGACTGTAGTCATAGGATGAGGGTTTAAGATTTTAGACTGAAAGAGCGTAGATTTAGATTAGATGTCGGGATGAAATTCTTTGCTCTGAGGTTGGTGAGACACTGGACAGGATGGCCAGAGAAGCTGTGGCTGTCCCATCCCTGGAAGTGCTCAAGGCCAGGCTGGATAGGCCTTTGAGCAACCTGGTCTAGTGATGCCCATGGTAGAGGAGTGGCACTAGAAGATCTTTAAGGTCCCTTCCAACCCATCCTGTGACTCTAGAATCTAACTTGTATTTGCTGTAGTGCCTTTGCAATAGCTGGTAGGAACAACATTGTCAGTTCCTTTAAAAGTAAATCAGGGTGGGTTGGTTGGGGTTTTTTTCCTTTTTGTTGTTTTTTTAATAATCTGCTAAGTTTTAAAAGTCCCATCTTGTCTTTTTAATAATTTCTCTTCCTTATCCATGCTGATTTCATTCTGGAGGAGCTGTTTGTGTAAGCCAGGTTTTGTCTAGCTCATTCCTTGTAAGGACAAGACTAATCAGCACTTAATGGGTGTTTTCTTTTTAACTACTTGTATCTTTCTCATCCCTTTGAAACAAAATTATGTGAAAAATCCCCAGTGCATTTGATAAGTGAACATCCAATACCTGTACTGAGTTCACAGCTTGAATTGAGGAAGACAACCCAAAATACAGGTTGTTTTTCAAGTGTTTCTTGAAAGTACACAACTCCCTTTTCATAGAACTGTTGTCTGAAAACTTCCTTCCGAGGCACTTCGGTGGTGCTTCAGACCTCATAATTCAAACCCCCCAAATCCTTCTCTATAACATCCTGCATACCAGAATGCATCTGTGTGTTTAGATGGCATGTGAGAAATCGTGATGACAGGGGATAAATAAAACCATGTCCGCAGATGTAAATAGGAGGTCAAAATATAATTGGAATGTATGCTTAGGTGAATTTTAAGACCACTTGAACAGAGAAGAAAGCTGACCAATTAAATCACATCTATGAGAACATATTTTCACTGCCTCTCCTCATTACATCCTTCACTGTAATAGACCAAAATATTTTACTTAAGGAGGGTTTGCATCTCTTCTTGATTTGTTCGTGAGGAGTAATTAATATTTTCTTCTTGAGTATATATATATGTTTTCCCAAATAGGGTAATTCCATATTTTGTGTTCTTTTCCTTGCTATAAGTAATTAACCTATGATGCAGAATGTCAGGCATGGTCTAGACTGGACCTTTGTCCCATCTGGTGGTGCAATACAAGCTACCTGATTTTGCAGACACGCCGTCCTTCTGCATGTCCGTTGTCTCCTCTGCTTCATGTCACAGAGCTAATGGATTTTGCTGTTGAATCTCTGGTTAGTGTGGTGGTTTAATACAGCTTTATCACCTCCCAGCCTCTGAAAATGGGAAAATGAAAGTGGTAACAGTAATTTTCACTGTGCTGTCCTCGGGGCAGAGGTGCTCTTGAAGTCAGTCATAGCTTCAGTCTTCCTCCGCAATAGAAATGAGCCAATCGTGTGAAAATTTGGGTAGGCCGTAAACATCTTTGATGTGTGTGCACTACTTAGGTGTGCATTTGCTAGCCCCAGGCAGGCACCTTGGGCAAGAGTGGAAGTTGTTGGGCTTCCTGGATGCTGTGTTTTCCCTTTTGCTGTTGCCTGTCTGTGAAGCAGCTTTCCTTTGATCTCATTGCCCCTGTAACAGCTGTAGAGTTCCTTTTTTGCTCTTCAGTGTTGCACAAACAAGTAATCCTTCCTGTTTCATAGGCTTTATTGATCCTAGGACTTGATTCTAAAACAGTTCCCTAGGTTAGTTTCTTACTTGGAGGGTGATTGTTACCTACTTACATTCTTTTAAACTGTAGACTGATGAGTTGGTTGGTTTTGCTGGTTCACTTTAGGCTTCAGTTGCTGCTCTTCTGTGGTGCCAGACTCCTGGAAAACATTCCTTTCACTGTGTAGACACGCTTTCTAGGTATCTGTGGAAAATGCTGTTAGCATTTGGGATAAGGTGACAGGGACATTAAACAATCATCCTCCATTTACATTTTTGGCTTTCTTGAGCAACGTTGTGTTTCTCAGTTGCTTTGAGCTTTCCCAGCCTTTCTTCAGAAGATAAATCTCTGTGCTTTGCGGCATAGAATTTACAAACATGGTCTATTTTCTGTTTTCTCTTGTTCCCTCCGGGGGTGGTGTGTAGGAAAGCTGTGCTGTTATCCTTCCTGTTCAAGGTGTCTGAAGGTGGGGAGTGGGAGGTTGCAAACAATCTGCAGGAATTTTGATGTAGCTGCCTGGAAGAAAATGTGACAAAGTGAGTGTGCAGGAGAGGTTTTGGGGGAGGATTGAAGCTGGTTTCATATTCAGCAGGGTAAGCATAGGGTATGGATAAGCTGGGCAAGAAGCTTTACAAATCTTCTACCAAACACGATAACTGTCCCGTGTTTTCATTGCTTGCTTGGTTCTTACTCAAGACTGTTGCAATAGATGGTGGTGACGGTTTCATAGGTGGTGGTGGTTTCATAGGGGCAGATTTCAGCTAACTGGAACAAGTTTCTTGTTTGTGATGGCCTGCAAGTCGCCAGTCATTTCATAAAAACAAACCACCAAAACCAGAAGCAAAGCCTACCTCATTGAACTACCTCTGGCCTGCTATTGCTCTAGAGGAATTAAATGTCCTTTGCCCTTTCTACACATGTAACTAGCACACCCAATTTTTGTCTTTTGCATGTAGATTTAAACCCATCTTTTCTTGCAGGATTGGAGAGGAACTGGTAGCTAGAATCCTATATTCTGTTCTTGAATTTTGACCTGGTTTGTTATGTGATCTTAGGAGTGACTCAGTTCCTCTGGTCTTGTTCCTCATTAGTAAAATGCGTGTCATGATTCTTTATCTGTTTCATAAATGTGGGATTTGACCATAATAATGAGCAAATTATGGAAGGAAGGCTTGATTGCTCTGTCTCAGAAGGACATCGAGTAGCTTGCTGTGTTTGACTTAAATGTAAAAATTGTTATTGGTACGTTCATGAAAAGTGATTGAGCTTTTTACAGGGCTGGGGGGGGGACGGATGATCAATAATCTTCAGTTGCTGGCAGCAGCAGGATTTAGTGAGAAGTGATCCTCATCACTCTTAATTGGACAGGTTTCCTGTAAGGAACTGTGACAGCGCTATTGCAGTCAAGGCTGAGAATATACATTAGCTAGAAACTGGCAACACTTTATTGTTCATATGAAAAAACTCAGAAAAATAGAAGTATTTAAAAGCTAAGATTGAAGTGGTGAAATAGAAGATGGCCTACAACCGCTTGTTACTGTTTCCTGCATCCTAAACCGTTTGAGGAGAAGTCAGAGTCTTTCTCGAGCGGTTTCTGCAGCATTCTGTCAGAGAATTGTGTGCAAATGATCTCAGAGGAGATTGGTAATGTGCAGGGTAATCCTAAACTGGGACAAGATGATTGCCATGGGTAGGGATGTCTAAACGATTCTGGAGAACCTCCTTTGAGTTAAATAAAATCTGCTAATGGGTGCTGAGGGCTGGTACCAGCCTAGTGAGTGGCTCTGGGTGCCTGTGCCCTGCACTCCTCAGGTATCTCTGCTTTGAAAGGACTTTGTTAAATAATTTCAGAGCAGCATCCTGGATGCAGGCAGAGACTCCTCCTGAATCCTGTTCAATACTTAAGTAAATCCTTCAGGAGACTTGGCCTAAATCTAGCCAATGCGAGGTTTTATTTGTGTTTATGGTTTTCTTTAACACTCTAGTACAGATATGCTGGAGGAGTTTTAGCTAAAAATGCTAACCCTGACTTCTCTCAATGCAGTGCCACAGCTTGCTTTGCTTATGGTTTTTTCATTCCAGAAAATGCTGCCTAAGTGCCCATGGGTGTGTGTGCATCTAATTTGATGTTCTTTTTTTATCATATATCTATATAGAAAGGTTTGGATTGGAAGGGACCTCAAAGATCATCTAGTTCTAACACCCCTGCCATGCAGGGACACCTCCCACTAGACCAGGTTGCTCAAAGCCCCATCCAGCCTGGTCTTGAACACCTCCAGGGATGGAGCATCCACAACTTCCCTGGGCAACCTGTGCCAGTGTCTCACCACCCTCAGAGTGAAGAACTTCTTCCTAATTTCTAATCTAAATCTACCGTCTTCCAGTTTCAAATCATTGCCACTCATCTATTGCTATATGCCCTTGTGAGAAGTCCCTCCTGGGCTTTCTTGGAGGTCCCCTTCAGGTACTGGAAGGACACAATAGGGTCTCCCCAGAGCCTTCTCTTCTCCAGGCTGAACAAGCCCAACTTTCTCAGCCTGTTCTTGTAGGAGAAATGGTCCAGCCCCCTGATCACCTTTGTGGCCCTCCTCTGGACCCGCTCCAACAGGTCCATGTCCCTCTAGTATTGGGGGCTTCAGAGCTGGACACAGTACTCCGGGAGGAGTCTCACAAGAGTGGAGTAGAAGGGGAGAATCACCTCCCTTGTCCCACTGGCCACACTTCTTTAGATCTAGAAGGGAAGGCCTTGCAACACGAAAAATTCTGTAGAAATCTGAAAATATTTAGAGCATTAAAGGGGTGGCATACAATTAGTATTCATCCGAACAAAGTTCGAGCTATGTTCTTGCATGCCAGAAGTTCCTGGAAGTGAAAATAACTGATGATGTTACACACCAAATCTGCAAGTTATTAGAACAAAATACACTGATTTCAGGTTCTGCTTTTTCTCTGTGCAGTGTAAAAGCAATGCAAGGTATCATAACACTTGAGTATATCTGGAGGCAAGACACTGTGTCTTCTGGGAATTATGGTATTGGAACTGGCTCCCTACTTCCCTCAAAGGTAAGAAATGGTCAGGGACGTGCTGCTCCAAACACACTTAAGCACTGGAAGCACGTTGCCATTTTACCGCTCTGCTGCAGGCTGACTCTTGTGCTGAAATTGAAGTAAAGAGAAGGAAAAAAAAAAACCCCAAAGCTGGTAATTGGCCGGGGTGATGATAATGTGAGCTCATCCCGCAGCCCCAGGGAGGGAAGCCTGCTTAGTCACAGAGCCAGCAGTGCTCAGCCAGTGAAGCTGCCAAGGGTGAGCTTTCCTGGAGCACAGTCATGCTGCAGCTTGAACATCTATCCCTTCAGCTTAAACTATGGACTATTATTAGAGTGACCTACCAGATATTTTTCTGCAGTTTAGCTTTTTAGAATTTCTTTCTATATAGAAAATGTTGTAATGTTTTCTTTTACCATCTAATACCGGATGCACCAAATCCTCCTGGTTTTTTTTCTTGGTCGTCTCTCAGGTAGGATTTACTTAAGTTACATTGTTCAGTGGGTGTTTTGTTCAAAGTACCTTTTATCTCTTTCCTCCCTGGTAATGTCATTTTTGCTATCTTTGTTTTTGTGCTGCTGTAACTTCAGTTGTTCTTCAATCACTGCAGTCTTCTCAAGTGACAAGACAGCTTCCCTAAGAGGCGTATAATATTTTAGGACTCCCTTTAGGGAACGCACAAGTACATATTCCTTTCCCTCCTCTAGGTCATCTCTGAACTTACTTAATTTGGTAAACTTTGCGTCTTAACACTTCTGTTGCATCTCTTTCCTAGACTGACGCAGTTCTAAACTGGTCTGAATTAGGCTTCTGCAGTGCTGGTGGCTTCTTATCAACTAATGGGGAAAAAATGGACCAAAGTCCACCCAGGTGGAGGTTTGGAGAGCTGTGCTAGCACAACGCTCTCTCACTAACCTGAGAACGCTCTTTCAAAAGGTCTTCTGGACTCCTGTGTGTGGTAGTTGCAAATAGCAGCCACTGCTGTTGAGAACAGCATCAGCTGTTTGTGTTTTTTGTGGGGCTCTTTGAGCGTTTGGTTTCTTTTTTCTTATTTTTTCTCCATTTTTAGAAGAGTTAAAAAAAAAAAAGGATCCCTGCAGTTGCATGCCAGCTTTGGGGCAGTTATTGTTGTGTTCTTCCTCAAAGTTTGGAAGATCTACAGCAGAGGGTTGAAGTGCTGTCTGGCAGGTTTAAATTGGATCTGGTGGTAATGTCTTCTGATAGACAAACATGCATTCTCTTCGTCAGAGTGATACGACTGATCAATATAAAAGTGTGCAGAAGCATCAGTGGAAGGAAAACTGCTACAAAATTGTTTTGTTTGGAGGGAAAAATAGCTTGTGAGGATTTCAGAAGGTAAGATAGTGTCAGAAACCTCTGTTAGCAGTATTACCTCAGGTATTCTGGTTCCATTCTTTGCCCTGCTACGTTTGTAGCAGTGCTGCAGAAAGCAAGGCGAGAGAATAGCAGTAATGCTCCAGAGAGGCATGTAGCAACCCTTCCACCTCTACTTCAGTGCTACCAAGGATCCCGTTTCCTGCTGTAGGATGTTTTTTCCTCTCCTAATGAAGTTTTGAAATAGGAAAAACTTACTTTATTAAATCCTCGCCTGTGTACGAGTTGCAGTTTAGAGAGAATTTTCCATCTCACGTGTCCATAATTTCTCTGCGAGTTATTTTTGTCCTGTTGAGCGAGAACTGGAAAATGAGCCGCGGCGCTGTGCTTAGAGGAGGGAGGCACGCCCTGGCTTGGTGATACTGGGTGGCAGAGGTCCACGGTTTGTAGCCAGGGCGAAGGGGGAGGGAGTGTGGGGGGAACAGCTCTGCAACAGCCTGAGGAAGTGAGTCACTTCTCTCTGAAACACAGGCCCATGGTTCCAGTAGCACTGAAGCCAAGCTTGGCTTCTGAGGTGGAAGTTGCGTAAGTTAATTTAAACCCTTTTTGTCTTTTCCTCCTCCTCATGGTTCCAACTCCACCTCAGTATGAAAATCGGCGCTGGAGCCATATCCGCTTAGAGGAAGCTCAGGGTGCAGCACTTCACTGTGCTGTGTGCTTTTGGTTTATTATTTTTCGTGTTACAGAGCAAGATAAATGGATTGCTGGTTTCACAGCAGGGGATGTGTGTGTTAGTCTTACCTGCTCCATGCAAGAAGAACTTGATTTTATAGCAAAAGTGATGCAATAGGAATAGACTTTAAACAATTTATTGAAATCTTTCTGAAATATATTGGCAGTGTGATTTGAAGTGGGGCAGAGTGCATATTGAAAAGAGATAGTAGAGACTTACGCTTAATAACTTGAGTGGTAGTAGTAGTTTAAGAATTTAATTCAACTGAAAACTAAACTTCTTAAAAGGTTTTAGGTGTCCAAGTAGAAATACTAGCATATGTGTTAAAACATTAGATGTTGACTTAATTAGACATTAATTAAACATTAGACTTAGTCCTGCAAACAAGGTTTTTAAAGCCTAAGTTTGTGGATTGCTTTTTGTCTGTGGAAGAGGAGGGGGAATTGTCCTGGGTTGCAAGTTCTGGAAAGGCTTTCTCCTCTTACGTCTTTAACTTTACACTAACAGGTACTTGCTGGTGTCTGGGAGCAGCTGTAACCACCTGCCTGAAGCTGCTTTTCTCCAGTGTGACCTGAGCGGGAGCAGTTGCTTTCAGCTGTTGAAGAAAGCATCTGAGAGGGCAACAGGTTGAGCAGGCCCTGTCTTCAGAGCTTGGATGCTTCCTGGGCAGCTCTTAATTAGAAAGCAACTGTAATGATTGGGGAGGGGGGGTAAGTGAGAGGCTCCCGCTTGAACCTTTTCTTCAAAACACTGAATTGAGCATCTTGCTGCGTGTTTGGCTGCAGCCTTCGCGTACGTGTGGCTGTTTGAAATGTCTCTGGGAAATGTGGCCTCACATGTTACTTTTCTTTGGCGAGTCATAAGGGGCTTTTTTTATTTCGTGTTTTCGAGTTCAGATTAAGAACAGATTATTCTGGCTACAGGAAGACACACGGATAATTGGCCAGATGAGAGGGAGTTTAAGAGAAAAACCTTCAGGATGGGCTTGAGTGATTAGTCAGAAGTCTGTGTGCAGTTGGGAGTGGCATCATGCAAAGACAGTGTGATCCCTGGTTTGTAAGCTGGTTTGTTTTACATTCTTCTAGCAGGTCAGCTGTATTATTTCTTACACATGTTATCCTGATCGTCATTTCCGTGGGAAATGGGACAGACATGCACAGTGTTGCTTGTGCCTGTTATGTCTGTTGATGATTCATTGCAATTGCTTCTCCATTTCAGGACCTGTAACTAAGTGGACCCTACTGACCTCTGAACCACAAAGGATAAGAGTGAAAAGAAGTGGGAGAAGCACACGGAGAAAAGGGAAGTGAATGCACTTTCATCTGGACTTCTTCCCTGTCCTTTATTACTAAAGCTGAATGGAAAAGAGAGGCTTCTGTGCCTTTCCTCCCCCAGCCTCAGGGGTGGGTGGGTTGTAAATACGGTGTGAGCAGCTGGGACAATAGACTGAACCATGAATCTTCAGGCTCAGCAGAAGTCTTCAAGCAAAAGGACTGGGAAACGAGTTGCCTACTTCAATGAGGAGGAAATAGCTGTGTCATCAAAAGAATCACAGCAGCAGCTTAAGGAAGGACAGTACTATGGTCATGGAGGGAATATACCAGTCTCCCAGACTATGGAGATTTCTCACGCAGGAGGATTAACAAGTGCCCCCAACAATGTCACTTTGATGAACTCCGTTTACAGTCAAGATCGGGGAGAATCAATGATGATGTCCCAGGCGGTTACAGCTGTCAAGTGGCAGAATTCATTAATGGGAAACCGGTTGCCAGAGAGGGGTGACAGCCACTGGCAGCCTCCACCTTCGATGTGGAATCACAGTATGGTGTTTGGGGGCAACCCAAAAGGACCTCACTCCAATGCTGGTGCCCCAGGTTTCTACGGCCACCCAGAAGCCCTTAAGAGAAATCAAGAAAAAGGAGTGTTTGTGTCACAGCTGGACTTGTATGGAGATGCTGTCCAGCAGATGATGTCCCAGAAGGCTCAGCTGGAACAGCAAGCCCTGGTTAGACAGCAAGCTCAAATGAATTCTTTTCATCAGATGCAGAAACAGCAGCAGCAGAATCAAAGTCTGCCGTTACAGCCTTTCCAACTTGCGTTTGGTCACCAAGGCCAAAAGCAGGGTCTTCCTGAGTTGTTACATGTCTTTCAAGAGGCCCCAGCTTCTTCCAGTCCAGCATTTACTGCTCAACAGAAGCAGCAAGCTCTTCCTCAGCTACAACTGTTTGAAAATTTCTATCCTCAACAGCAGCAGCAGCAGGCTGCCACACAAGCCTTCAGTCTGCAGCAGACTACTTCCATAGCACAGCCTCACGTGGCAGCTGCAGCACCTCAGCATCACATGATGGCACACCAGTTTCAGCAAACAGAGAGGAACCAGGAACTATTCAAGGCTCTAACAGAGCAGAGCCAACAGACTGTGCTACCTCAGACCCAGATTCCCTTTCCAAGAAGGTCACGGAGACTCTCCAAAGACGGTGTTCTGCTGACATCTGCAGGAGAAGTGTTGGCTTCCAAGCAGGCAGAAGAACAACCTAGCAATTTATTTCTGCATCACTGGCAAACACATCAGCAAGAGGTCCCATTACAGCAGCCACCGGAATCGCTGGCCCACAACAAAAGTAGCTTTTCACACCCCAAGAGAACGGATCTAGGGCAGAAGGATGTCCTGGTCAACAGTGAGCTGGGCCAGATGGAAACAGACAGGCAAGCCACGGCCCAGAATGGTAGAGATGAGGAGAAACAGGCAGCAGAATCTGAAGAAAACACTCAGAGAACTAATGATTTTCAGGGTGTCAGAGGTGGTGTAATCCAGAGTACACGACGGAGACGGCGTGTTTCTCAAGAAGCCAATTTGCTCACTTTGGCTCAAAAAGCTGTTGAGCTGGCTTCTCTTCAGGATGTAAAGGTGAGATATGTGTCCTGACCCATATAGAGTGTTGTGGGCTACAAAATAGGGTTCAAATAAAAGAATTTTTTGTATGTAAGCAGGATAGGATGGTATCCTGATGCAAGAATGTAAGCATGTAAGTTCAGCCACTGTAATTCATAAATGCAGGAGAACAGAGATCTCCCAGTGCTGTGAAACCACCTCAGGGTGGTTTTATTTTGCGAATACTCAATAGGATTTTAGCAAAGAGCTTCAAAACAGGAATGTTTTCAGCTTAGGCCTTCAAGCCAGTCAGGGATTTAGCGACAAGTATCAGCAGTTCACTTGGTCTCTTTTTACCAATTTAACATTCTCTTCCTTTTAGTTTAAAAGACTGCTGCCTACCTGCTGGTTTTCCAGTTTTAGCAGTTGAAGTGTTTCTAAACTGTGCTATCTGAAAATTACATCCTGCAATTTACATATTCCAATATTTCTCAAATCCTGAAAGCCTGAGGAAGCCTCACTGATGTGAGGAACTTACACTAGGCACAACAAAGGTCTGTGTGATGCGGCCTCCTCTATTTGTGAGAATGACCTGCAGCCAGTGGTTAGAGGTTGGTAACCTGAGGACAAAGTCTGCCTGCAGACCTTCTGTAGGGCTTGATGGGGAAAAAATCAGTGTTGTCTCACTCGATAGTTCACTACTCTTATCCTTGGCGTGTCCCATCAGTCTAAACTGTAGAGGATGTATTCCATAGGGCAGGAGGACAGGGTTCAAAATGAACTAGCCTAGAGGAGGCAAGTGGTGAGATTTTTGGAGTTGAGTGGGGATTTTTGAGGGGATTTTTTGGGGAGGTTTTCTTTCTGTTTTGGTTTGACTAATCTTTAATTGAGTGCCTCTCATGTGAAGTAAAGATACCTTTTTCTTTGAAAGCTTTGTTGCCTGAAACTGATGAAATATGGGTGTTGGAGCATGAGCTACTTTCACCTGCAGTTTTGCCACTTGGAATTGCTGCCCAGTCAGACAAAAAAGGGAAGGGAATTTTATTCCCTTTCTTCTTCTCGCCATCTTTTTTTTTTTCCTAGTCTGTCTGTGGCCATTTTTTCCAATCCCTTCCTCAGAGGGATGTGCTGCTTGAGCAAAAGAACTGAACTAATAAACGGTGAGGTAAATATAGCCCACTTCACCTCTTGCACAGCAGATGGTAACAAGTCACTGTTGATGCCATCTTCAATCCTTTTTGCTTTAACTCCAGCTGAACAAGCAGGTTTGATAGAAAACTAGTAGTAGTTAGCAGTGTGTAAGCTATTTGCTCATCCTCTCCCAGCCATTGTATGGTTAGATTGCAGGAAGGCCTACAGTTCACGTTGGAGTCTGATCACTGTCCCAGTGATGACAAAAAGCTAGCAGAGCATCTAGGAAAAGGCCCTGAGAGGCAAAGCAAGAAACTGGCCGTTTGAAGGCATTGCAGCTTGATTCATAATGTAAAGACCAAGCAGAGAAGTGTTTTGACAGATGCTCTTTTGTTCTTCACAGTTATGCAAGCAGCTTGTTTGCTTCCATGATGGCACTAGCAGATGAACTCTTTGTTTAGATCTCTTTGGGCTTTCAGGATGAGATTTTGAAAGACATTCAAATTCTTGTCTGAGGTCTGATGGATTTTACATCTTTAAGGGTATTGGATATCCTGTGAGGGAGAAAAAGAAAACATGTTTACTAGAGGAGAGTGGTCTGCTTCTCTTATCAGTATCGTTCTGTTGTAAACAACCTAGAAGCCTTCTCTAGCATAGGGTAGGTGAAGAGCACATAGAAAAGCCAGAGGATTAAATTATTGACTAAAGAAAATACATTCACAATTTGAACCAGGGGTTTGAACATTCTAATGTAGGGGTGTGTACCTTCTATGGAAAGTGTGTTTTGGGCAGTAGTGTCTGTCTACGTGTAGTGTCACAACTGATGCTTGGCACCAGAGCTGCCCATCGCACTGTGCCTGCCTTTTTCAGGGGTTGCAGGCTTATTGCTGTTTACAGGCTGCAGCAAATTCTCAGCTCTTAGTTTGATGGTTCCATTTCACATATAACTATTGCATGCAATAAGGTGGTGTAATTTATTGTCTTTAATAGCGCAGAAGAAGTTTTCTCAGATCTGAAATGGTTGTCTTAAAGGTGTCTGGATTGAAATACTGCTTTACGGAAGGTTTTAGTTATGGCTGTGCCTCTTTCCCCTGGCACAGGGCAGGGCACCAGCTACCAGATACAAAAGAAAAAAAGAGTTTTATTTGTGGAATTGCAATTCCGGACTCACCTCCTTCATGGGCAAGCATCAGTTTGACTGCAGAGAGAAGCTGCCTTTACTGTTAGCAAGATGATGCAGAACGATGGCAGAAAGCTCTCTACGGGCAGGTGTTTCTCAAAGGCTGGTGTGGTTTGTCTGATCACAGCAGGAGCCTTGGAACAGTTCTTCCAGCTATTGCAATTGGGTTCTGCCTGTGAGTTCTAAATTTTTTAGAAACCACTTGAGGGATAGAGAGGATTAATGCCAAACTTAAGGGTTTCTGTGGGTGTCCTGGAGGACTCTAGATCATCACTAAATATTTAAGTGAGATTCTAAATGGAAGTGCAGCAAATTACATTTGCTGGAGTTATTGGGCAGCCCTCCTGCCCTAAATTCGGCAACAGAGATGCCGAGCTAGCTGAAAATCCCCCAGCAGTTCTACAAATTAAGATCCTGTCTTTTATTCAGTGACTCCTTTCTGCTTGCCTCTGAGCATAATCAAACAGTTGAAGTTCTTTAGGGATCTGAAACAAAAAGCTTAATTCCAAAATTAGTTGTGTCCCCTCTTAGTAAACCTTAGGTATGAGTGATCTTTCATGACCAGAAAAGCACTGGTGTGGACCACAGCATCTTTAAGGGTGTCTCAACTATTTATGTTAAGTTGCCGGTGGTGTCTTCTCTCTATCTCTACTACTGTTCAGATCTCCTTCTTTCTCGTTTCTCTTGGAGGGGTCACCTCTCCCATCGTCAAGGAAGAGAGTCCTTTGCTGGTTACCTCCCAACCTTGAAAATAAAAGGAGCATGGTTAACCAATGGTATAGCCAAAAAAAGTGACATCTTGTGTGACTAGCTGCCAGAATTTCCTCCTTGTAGTCAGGAAATTAGTTCATCTTTCTTGACCTAGAGAGATCTGTGTAGCACACAGGAAGCATCTGAGGTTTGTAGGTTGGTCAGAACTGGTGCTCGTTCACATATTCGTGTTGCCATTGTTTGTTTGATTGTTGCTGTTCTCTCAGGTACCCAGAAAGCACACAGACTGCTTGCATGAATAACCACTACATCAGGAGGAAAAAAATGGTTTTAACCAAGACTTTTCTTGACAGCAGTCTAAAGAATGTAGTATGAATGCACCACTCTAAACAGCGGTGCAGAACTATCTGCTGTGAATCTTGCTGCCAGAAGAAGACTCCAGAGCTATCCCAGATGTTTCACTAGGCTTCAGTAGTAAGGTGATAACAGCATAAATTTCCTGATCAGTGGAGGCCCATGTGCAGCAGCATGAAGCTATATGTGACCTGCCTCTTCAGGTATGGGCAGGACCAGTGGAAGTAGGCACCTGTTTTCAGTAGGTGACCTATCTATATGTTCAAAAAGGCATCCTTCTCAGTCTCACTTTCCTAAAGTAGTGGAGGGAGGCTACAAAAATTTACAAGAGCCCCTTACTATCTAGAGGTAGCGGTCCCTAGTGGTGTATCTATCAGCATGATGAATGCCCTCCAAATCCAAAATTGGCAGTCTCTTGGGACAGTGTGGGTACATATCACCAGCCTGGGATGAAGGAGGTTCCTCAGAGCTGGTTTGTTCCCCTTGCAGTGCAAGCTGGGGCAGCTGATGGCAACTGTGACTTTTGAGTTCTGCGTTTCATCACGGCATGGTGGGAGCAGGTACCTCCAGTCTCTGAAGGATCAGTCAGACTTCTAAACAGCAACATCACTTATGGGATAAACCTTTCTGTGCACACTTAGCCTTACTCTAATAAAAGGTCTTGGAAGGAGGCAGTCCTAAATCTTCTTGCTTTTGCTTGGCACCTAGCTTTTTCTGAAGGCTTAGTGTTTCAGAGTGGACCTGTTTGCTTTTCAAAGCAACAAAAATTACCAGGACTCTCATTTGGAGAGAGGCCAGAGCACTAACTCCAGGCTCTGACCGATACGTCTTGTGACAGTACAGGTGTGCTTCCCTTAGAATAAACATAGTATTGAAGTGGGACTTCAGTCTGGTGTCCTTCTATCATGGGTTGACTCTTCATGGGCCAGCTGGAGCACGTTCTCTTGCTCATCAGTGAAGCCAGCTTTCATGATCTATGACCACAGTGAAATGATTGGGAGTGTGTCTAAATCCTTAGGACAGAACCTGCTTATGCAAGCTTTTAAACCATGATTAGCTATTCTTAATGGCACACAGTAGATTCTTTTTGAGGACCTGAGTAAATCTCTGCAAAACTTTGGAAGTCAGGGTTGGAGACATCCTGTCATACCTGAGAGATAACGTGCCTTAGTTTCCATCCAGAAAACAGAGCTATTCGGGTGGATTCCTCAGTAGAATTCCTCTGATGAAAGATGAGTTCACATACCTCATTCTATCCAAAGACTTACCAAACAGAGCTCTAAGTTAGAGAGACGTTCTGGACACCAAAAGGAGGATCTTCTACAGCTTCTAGGTTCCACTATATCAGAGCTCAAGAAGGCCTTTTACATCCCTGGAGAGAGGTGGTTTTGAAAGTCAGGCTTTTAACATCTGGCTTCTAGGTGAGCTGGCAACTGCTTTTGAATTGAGACTGGAATGAACATGTGGATAGTCATTTGAAGGACTAGAAGTCACTGATCGAACAGTACCTGAAGTTGTTTGGTGTTAGAGTATCCATGTGTTTGTTCAGTAACTTGTCCTCCGTTCCCATCTCCTTGGAGCTCAGTTTTCTGGGTTTCAATGAGTAACAGAAAGCAGAGACATGGAAGCTGTAACAGCAACGCAAAAAGTGCCGGCTTGCAGTTAGTCCTTGTTGATTCTGCTGAGCAAAGGTCCTTCAGGCTCAAGCCTGGTCAGACAGCAAACCTCAAAGGCTCCAGTTATAATAAGGAAAGTTGCTTCTGTCATGTAAATTGGAAAAAAATGCAGCAAAAAAGGCTAGCTCTGTGTTTTTGTATGAGAGATTTAATTAAGATTGTGGTGGTTCAGTCTTCCCTGGAACAAAAGTCTGATATTTGAGATTAATAACCTGCAGCTTATGATAATTACTAAAGCTGAAGAGCCTTTCTTGGAAGTTATATGGCAGGGCACAAATTCACCTGGAAGATAAAATGTCAAACCATAGGTAGTGAAAGGATACTTCAGAGTGATGTATACACATATTCTAGCGGCTGAGACTTCAGGCAACCCTCAAGTAATTCTAAGAAATTTTGAAAACGCTTTTGCAAAGTATTCTTTTTCTTCCAGTAGCACTCTTCCAAATCCCTTCCAGCTTGCAAGTTGCATTGAGCAACTTGATATGCACTGGAAGTGAGATATAATCTGATTTGTAATGGAAGTACTACAGAACTTTTAAGGAATCTATTTCTCTTCTCAGGAACAGGATACTTCAGAAGAGAAGAAGAGTGTGCTGTTAGCAGCTCCAGGAGCTACAGCTGCAAAAAGTGTTGTGGAATTCGCCAGTTCCCCACCAACTCCCAAAAGAGCCCGTGAGGATAACAGCCTCGTGCCTCTCATCATTCCTGTGTCTGTGCCAGTGAGAAAAATCGACTTCCAGAACCTTGGAAAGGAAAAATCTGAGGATGGAAAGCTGCAGAGAGGCCAAACGAATGATCGAGCTCCGTGTGAACGCAAGCCTTCTGTGATAGTCACTCGGAGGCGATCTAATCGTAATACTAACATGGAAACCTCAAATCAGGTATGGATAGACCTGAGAAACCAAAGATGAGCTAAATCTGTTAGATTTAATGACATAGCTTTTATTCATAAGCTTTTCTATTAAAGTAGTTTGGTCTCAAGGCTTGAACTTGGAATGGATGTAGTCTGGGGATTGTGATTTTTTTTTTTTTGTCATAATATTCCCCTATATTTGGGCATCACTGACTTTTCATGGCCTACAGCTAATGCTGGGAGAGCCAAGCAGTGCCCCACTTCAAAACAGTGAATAAAGCCAGATGGCTTCAGTGTGATGCTGCTGAGAAGATCTTGGGTGGGTTTTTTTCTGTCTCTTCTATTCAGAAGTACAGTAGAATGACAGAGAAATGTCAGGCATCTAAAGGGGGTTTCTCTGCATTTAAATACTTGACCATCTAAGACAACTTCGTTACATTGTCTTCTGTTCTCTTATTGCATTTGATGTTCACTCTGTATCTGTACCAAGGTTTTGCTATACTTGTATGTCCTCTTTTAAAGCTACTGTGAGGTCATTATCTTGCCAACCAAAGGTTAGACCAGACATAGGTGTAGTTCTTGTAAAATATAACCTCCTAAGCACACAAAGCTAGTGTTGCTACCTAATAGTTCCCATGTTCATTCCATTTCCTATCTTCTTCCTGCAGCATGAAGATGCTGTTCCAAAGGATGAAACAGAGGGCTTTGCCCGGAAACCAAAGCAGCGGCCAAGACCTGAGCCTCTCTTCATACCACCAAAAGCTGGCACCTTTATTGCACCACCCGTTTATTCTAACATTACTCCCTATCAGAGCCACTTACGGTCACCTGTCCGTCTGGCGGATCATCCTTCGGATAGGAACTTTGAGCTACCTCCTTACACTCCTCCACCAATTCTTAGTCCAGTGAGAGAAGGATCTGGGTTATACTTTAATGCTATCCTCTCTTCAAGTGGCCACTCAGTTCCACCTCCAATAACTCCTAAAAGTGCTCACAGAACCCTGCTTCGATCAAGTAAGTTCCACTTTATTCTTCCTGTCTTGGCTAATTTATCAGTAGGAGCTGTGGAGTAATAGGAGGAATATCATGACTTTAGGAAGTGTGGTTGTGTAGACCTGGGACTTCCTCATGTTAGTCTGGGGAGCTAGGATGGAGGAAATGCAATATTGCTTCCATGTGGGCATGCATGTTAAGATGCAATCACAAGTGATCTGCAACACCCCCTACTGACATTCTGAGGAATGGAGAAATCAGTTCCTCTGTAACTGTTATTATCTTGATCTAAGGGGACAGTAAATAGTGATTATTAAAATGTAGATGGTGACTGGAAGGTAGGTTCTTGGTCATCTTAAACTCCTTCAGCATATGGGTACCTTTTTTGATCTTTAGATTTACAAGCTGTGTGTAGAATATATCTCAAATGTGAATATGAGCTGTCTGAGCAGATCTTTCTTTTCCTTGCAGATAGTTCAGAAGTTACTCCTCCTGTCCTGACGGTAGTGGGGGAAGCCACCCCTGTCAGCATTGAACCGTAAGTACCCCAAACATTCTTAGCCTGGTAGCAAATGTGCTTCCTTTCTCCTTCCTAAACCTTCAAGCTGCTCCCTGTACAGTTGATGTATCTTGTAGAAACATTAAAGCTGTTCTTGTTGGTGACTCAAAATATAAATTGACTTTATTAAAAATTACTCCATACAATAAATAATGGGGTTTTTTAGGCAAACACACCTTGTAATTCTGGTGGTGTTAATGGCTTTCTGTTACAAAATACTGCAAATACCTGTGCAGAGCCCTTGCAAATCCTCTGGGAGTGTTATCAGCTCAAGTTCAGTGCTGTAGAACCTACAGCAAGGTAGTTCCAGTTCATTATTAGGCCTAGGTTAATGAACTCGTGTGAAATCTAAACATGGAGATGCGTGGCGCGGAAACCCACGTGGCATAAAAACACCCACATGCCTCTGCATTGCTGACTCTTTGCAGTCAGGAATCTCTGCTCTAACTCTGCAGTGGCTCCTGTAACATTTGAGATATTTAAATTATATTATCCCCAAATAAATGCCAGGTGTCTTTTTCAGCATCTGAAAGGGCCTACAAGAAAGCTGGGAAGGGACTTTTCACAAGGGCTCGTAGTGATAGGATGAGGGCTAATGGCTTTAAACTGGAAGAGGGGAGATTTACATTAGACGCAAGGAAGAAGTTCTTCACTCTGATGGTGGTGAGACACTGGCACAGGTTGCCCAGGGAAGTTGTGGATGTCACCTCCCTGGAGGTGTTCAAGGCCAGGCTGGATGGGGCTTTGAGCAACCTGGTCTCTGGGAGGTGTCCCTGCCATGGCAGGGGGTTGGAACTAGAGGATCTTTAAGGTCCTTTCCAACTCAAACCATTCTATGATTCTTCCACTTTTCCTTCCAAAATGACTCATATTTTAAAAATTCACCAGAGCATGTGCCTTTGTGGGTTATTTTGTTGTTTGTTTGTTTAGGGTTTTTTTGCTTTTTTGTTGTTGTTGGTTTTCCCTTGCCCTTTTTCCATTCTTCCTTCCTGTTTGAAGCTAATTTTTCCATACTTTGGGCAGCAGCGTGTCCTGAGCAAATGTTGCAGTTGTGAATGAACCCAGATTATTCTAATCACCTTTGCAAATCCCTTCCAGGCTGAGCCCATTCATGGAAACAAGCACATTTGGTGGTGTTTAAATCTGTTTTGAAAATGGCTTAATTATCTTTTTGGTTTTGTTTCAGTTTACACTAATCCAGGGGGACCTCTTCTTGAACAGATATTTTCTTTGTTTCTCCCCAGGTCTTGATCTTTGACCCCTCTCTAGTGTGAATGTCTTTGGCTGTTGTGTCTGTTGGTTTCACTTGCTGGAGTTAATGACATAAAGTTAGCTACAATTTTAGTCCTGCGTGAAAATTTTCAAATTTACTGCTGGAAATGGCAAACCATAGTAACCCAGTAAAGCAGGTTTATTTCCTGTTGCCAAAAGGGAGTTGTGTGCAAAGAGTTGTCTTGCTGTCGTCTTCAGTCTTACTGAACAGATGGTTATTCAGGTAGATAATTAACTTCTAAGCAAGATACATTAACAAACTGGTGTCATTCTGTGTTGTTGAAGTAATTGGTTTGCGGTTCTAAAGCTCATTTGTGCAGCACTGCTGTGGTCTGTTACGTGGACAGATCTCCTATAAAGGAAATATGGCAGGAAGCACTTTTGTTTAAAGAAAAAAATATATTTTATTTGATTTGTGGTCCTGTGTCTGTCAGAAGTTGACTACAGCTTGTGATTG
Organism: Eurystomus gularis; assembly: GCA_013400335.1. Taxonomy (NCBI): domain Eukaryota; kingdom Metazoa; phylum Chordata; class Aves; order Coraciiformes; family Coraciidae; genus Eurystomus; species Eurystomus gularis. The sequence goes on along the minus strand of VZZY01019063.1, from coordinate 56,075 downwards.
CACAATATTGTGTTCTTAATTGCTTGTGCTTTGCCAGACCTTCTGCTAAATGTTTCTCAAAAGGTCATTTCATTGCAGAGATTTAGAAGAGGAAATGTGATAATGAAGCTTAATTCTTCTATTTGTGAAGTAGTACAATGGGCAGCTGGTGTCAGAGATCTTTGTGTCCTACCTGCAGTTCAGTTCCATCATAGTCTTAAAGTCACCCCTCGGCTAGTCAGTCTTAAGTATAGCTGTAGCGCATCAGCTGTGAATTTTCTTTCCCAATTCAGTCTCAATTCTGGATGTTGCCACGCTCAGCTGGGTGCTGGCGCATCCCAGGAGCGCTGTCGGTGCTTACAGGCAAGATCTTTTGCCGTGCTGAAATCTAGGCTTCATCAGTAAAGGAATCATGGAATAACGTACCTTGAATGGACCTCTGGAGGTCATCTGATCTAAGCTGTGGCTCATAGCAAGCCAAATTAGATCAGGTTACTCAGGTCAACTCGCAGTAGAAATATGGTTTTATTTGGGCGTTGCAGGTACAAGATCTAATTCTTAGGCTTGTCTAGCACAAGGATATCATATTCTGAGTTCAGTTTCAAGATAAAAGTTAACTTCTGATAGCCTTCTAAGAAGGCCCACGTTCTTTCCATACAGCTTTTCCAGTTGCTTCTCTCCTCCTCACAGGTGAGGCCAGAGGAGTCTGTGTCTTGGGACACAAAATCTCCCAAGTTTCCCAGTCTTTTTATCTGCTTCCAGTTGGCAGCAAAGTGTCGGTTTCCAGCAGTCATCCCTCCAAGGGTGGATCATAATCCCTAACCCTTTCCTCCCCTGTGAAATGGCGCACCATAACAATGACTGAGACTAATCACAGCGAGCAGAAGGCTCCTCGTGAACATCACTCTGCCTTCCATCAGAGTGTGCTGAAAGGAGGACTTATCAGGGTGCTTGTTTTCCTTTGGTTTTTAACAAGGTCTTCTCGTTCTTGTATGAAATCTTTTTTTTTATTTTTGGTCTGGATTATGCAATTTCTGTCCGAGATAATCAAGACAGGTGCAGGAAAAATGGAAAACTATATAGCATTGTAGTTTTAATAGACTTTTGTACCCGTGAAGCTCTCAAAACCAAACTTTGAGGTTTTCTTGCAGTTCTTCATTTGCCATGCAGGTTCCACTTTTGGGAGTGCATTTGAAATTGAGCCCAAACTCTCTCAGCCTGTCCTCTTAGGAGAGGCATTCTAGCCCGCTGATCATCTTTGTGGCCCACCTCTGGACCCATTCCAACAGGTCCATGACCTTCTTGTGCTGGGGGCTCCAGAGCTGCGTGTGATACTCCAGGTGGGATCTCACAAGAGAGGAGCAGAGGGGGAGAATCACCTCCCTCAACCTTAGTCAGTTTTGAATGCGGACTTTTCTGGCTCATGACATCTCATGATGCAGATGCTTACTGACAATACCAAAGCAATGTATTAAACAGAAAAAAAAAGGAATTAAAATGTTTCTTTCATCTCCTTCCATAACAGAAAATGATACGCTCTTCCTTCCCTTTGATACCACAATCTTCTGATCTACTGTCTGATCTACTATCTCGGAAAAAGAGCTTATTTCTCCATTATTTACTATTTCAGGAGCCATTAGTATGGTGCCAGTGACATCTGAAAGAGGAACCTTTTTGCATGAAGCCTAGATATCTTATTTCAGAATAGGAGATTTTTATTTATATTCTAAGTGGTTTGAGCAGCTGTTCTCAAATACCTTGGTTTCCTGAAGGGTTTATTTGCTAGCTTAGCTTGGACATTTCTTTCACTCTCTCTTCTGGACCTCTGAATTGCATGCATAGTTGCTACATTACTCAGAAAGTTGTCCTTGGACTTAATTTACACTGAGTTTGCGTAGCTAGTGCTGTCTCTCTGTGCATTTTGCCGCTGGGGAAGAGATGTAGAGCAATGATGAAGGACATCCATGCCCCCACTGCTTGCTGTACTGTTGGTGTAGACCTTCAGACCTCCGAGTCTGGTGGAGCAGTCTTTCAATGGTGGCTCGTACCTCTCTCTGTTCACAAAATCATGTACAGAGTAGAATCTTGACTTAAAGCAAGTGTAGTGCTCTCTGGGTTGCACGTTGTGAAAAATCTGTCCACTAAATTCAGAATCTAGAAGTATGAGACCTTCTAAAAGAATGGGGTTTGGATTTGGTACAGAATGAGCAATCCAGCTTTCACTATTTTATATTTTTTAGTTTCAGTTGTTAGAAATAGTTTCTAGAAGATAGTAGTTTGTGTCAAGATCATAAAGGACCAAACTTCGAGATTTGATTCTGCTTTGAATGAGGATTTGGACCAGATAGTCTGCAGAAGTCCTTTTCAACCTAAATGTTGCTATGATTCTGTGGTTATGACTGGGCAAACGTTAATACTAAACCAGGGTCACCTATCTGAAGTGTGAGGAGCAAGTCCATGTGACAGCCTTGCAAAAAGTGACAATTATCGAATGCTAATAATGGCTCTTTGAGCAGTTATTAGGGGATCCTAACTGAAATACAAATTCGACCATTGTTGATAAGACAATGGAAACTGGTAATGGATGTAAAACCTCTCACCTTTCATACTTGTCACTGTAACCTACAGCACCCCAAAGCTGTTCAATGCACGATCCTGCTGCGTTTCAGTTTCTTCATAATTAGTACTCCTAGAAGAGATGGAGACCTTCTGGATATTGTAAAAGGGGCCTGACTGTTAACTTTTTACCTTTTTTCCAGGCGAATAAATGTAGGAACTCGTTTTCAGGCAGAAATCCCATCACTCCAAGACAGATCTCTGGCAGCTGTGGATGAGCATAAAGCAGAGCTGGTGTGGCAGCCATGGGGGGACCTGGAAACCAACAGAGTCACCCAAGAGAACGGTAAGAATGTGGAGGGCTGGTAAATAAGACTGGATTGTCACTGTTGTTGTCAGGGTAACCACATAGGCGTAATTCTAAATTTCTCAGAGCTGCCAGTCAAGTGACACCTTTCAGTGATGTTGAAAACAGTCTTGGGTATAGAACTTCTCAGGTTACGTGTGGTGGAGGGGAGGTTGATGGGAATGGTTTTGTAACTGAAATAAAATGGGACCTTTTGTTACTGGTCCGGCAAAGAGCAACCTTTGCTTCCTTGTCTTTGTTAACATTTGAACAGCAGGTGCGCTTAGCTTCTGTATTTTCAAGGGATGTTCTAGACTCAATAGTATTTTGAAAAATGAAGTTGTAGACAGAAGTCAGGATGAGGAAGTGGGAGCTGCGGCAGCTAGGAGCAGACTGGGGGAGCTGTCTGCTGCTGGCACACATGGGTTGTGGCGTGTGTAAATCCTGAAGGGAAGAGGAAGTGGGCAGACGTGGAAGAAATCTTTCTGATGAGAGAGAAAAAAGGGTCTAAATTTGACCTAGATAAATTTGCAGGGACATTCAACACCTCCGAGAGTGTTACATTCTGTTATGTCTAGCCCTGCTGCAAAAGAGCTAATTAATGATGTGAATCCTGTAGTAAACTCCATTTTAATCTTCTTATCTCAATTTGTTGGAAACAGTGGAAAACCTGCTAGCTGCTGCCTGCTCAAGCATTTTTCCTGGGGCTGGAACCAACCAGGAACTGGCGCTGCATTTCTTACATGAAGCAAAGGGAAGCATTCTGGTGAGTCTTCCCAGCTTTTCACCTTGATGTGGTCGAAGATGTTAATGAAGGCCGGGTAACCTGTCATTCCTAAGAGGAGAGCCTTCTAAACTCCTTCCTGTGCATCTGGCTCTCGCTGTTTAGTGTCCCCTGGATATCCCTGAAGCAGGCTCTGCCTGATGTACGGTGTCGTGTTCACCTACCTTCCAACTTTGATGTGTTGGCTTTTTAACAAATGGACTGACGGGCTACTAGGGCGAGTGAGTTGAGACTGCTAAATGAATCTTAAATGTTGTCTTCCTGGGAAGACAACCATGTTGGAAGGAAAAATAAGAGGCTGGGGGTGAAGCTGAGACAAAGTGCAGTGTCTTGCTCCTCTTACTTTGGGCAGATCTATTTAACTTCCCTGGGTGCATCTATAGAGTGGCCATGCCGCTAATTTTATCTTAATGCCCTTTGACAGCCCTGGGAGGTAGTATCAAAGAGCAGAGCATAGCATGTTGTCATCCTTTTATAGCGCTGTGATTGATTTAACCATTTAACCTGGCATAAATCAGCCCTGTGGTCAGGAGTATCCCGTGCTTTTGCCTGGCTGCTTGTTTCCTGTCCCCTGGGAGCAGGGCTGCCTGTGGCAGCAGGAGCTCGCTGCTAAGGTGGTTTAAACTGCTAAGGGCAGCACGACTCCTTTCTCTCCTCCTAGTGAACTCTGAACAGTTCCTGTTTAAATACAAAGTAAAAGGCAGCTTGAGAAGGGGGTCTTGGTGTGGAATCTTTCGGTCACGTGCCTGCTCTGTTTTATTTTGAAATACTGCCTAGCTAAGTGAGATAGGATTGCAATGACTTGGATGTTTCAGACAGACATCACTTAGGGGAGTTTTTGGATGTATGTAACTTAAGTTGTCAGTAAATGAGGGGAAACTGCTGCCTGGTCTCTACTGAATTAATGCTCTCCCAGTACCATGGTAGTTGTGTTGGAAAGTGTCAGTTTGCAGAGACATGAAGAGGTGCCAAAAGCTTACGGCTTGCCTGGGGTACCCAAGACTCAGTGGAGAGTCAAGAATGTGATTTTTAAAAGTTGTCCCAAATGTTAAACTGTGCTCTGGTTCTTTTCTGGCTCTCCAGGAAGGAGAGAGTTAACAATTGCCTGATCTTTGTTTTAAATGCCCCAAACATAACCACAAATCAAATGATTTATTTAATCTTAGGGAGCTTTGACCAAGCTGCTCCTGAAGAGGCCGGTGCGATCACCTACTCACCCGTTGGCAGATTATCACTACACAGGTTTGTTATCCAGCATAACTCCACGCTGCCTGTCTCTCATAAAGGAATTTTTCTATCCTTTTCTGCTCTTTTGAGGAACTGTGTAACACTACAATAAGATTAAAAGACTGCGCTTATCTTGGTAAATCAAATCATGGCTTGCCAGGAATTTTTCCTGTGCAAGTTAGGGCACTTAGGACGTAAGAAACACCGCATCTCTCCGAATATGTGCGTGTGTGTATTTGCATATGTGTGTGTTCTGATTTCCTTTAAGGGCTCACATTTCCTTTTCTCCAATACACTAAGGCACAGAGAATGCAGAAAGGTACCTCCTGCCTACAAGAAAGGCTGTAGTAACCTCAGAAGCACAGCCTCTCTACTGTGAATTCCCCGAGTGGAGTTAAGAGGGGGTTTTATGGGAAGATTTTTCAAGCTTGCTGAAGAAAGCTCAGCAAACTGCTGGTGCCTGTCAATGTTTCCACAAAACTTAAATGCAGTAAACTGCCTTTGTTAGGCTTGTACCTGATTAGAAAATAGTCAGCTCTGATGCCAGCTTCACAGTTACCTGATGGAAGGTGGTAGAGAGACAGCTAATAGCTGGCACCACAAAGCACAGAAATCACATTTCTGCATTATTACACACTCCTACTCTAATGGTTGGGAAATATTACTTGAGTAATATCTGTAAGGCAGGAGGAGATTCCACAATATGTTTGTTATGAGAGCAGCAAGGCTGCTAGGGCACTGGGAATATTTGAGATGTAATAAATCTTTGAGTACAGTGGATTGCTGCTGAAAGAGAAGACCCTGTTCTTTGCCACCATTTCCCTTGTATAAAATCTAATGAGTGGGCCACCACCAAGTGTGTCTGTCCACCTTACCGATTTGTTGGAAAACATCTTAGTTCATCTAAGGGACTGGTTTTTGCAGCTGAGCTGAGCTAAGTGTGGTGATGAGCACTAGATCTAACACGAAGTGGAGCAGTCTGCAGCTACACTGGATTAGGTATGATGAGCGACTGCACCCTTGCATGGTGTATTGGTCTTATTTAAGGTGAACATGAAGCAAGAGCACGTAGAAAAGTAAATATTTGAAATTTCAAGGGCTTCCATTACAACTTTTTATTCCCACAGGATCAGACAAATGGAAAGTTGCTGAAAAAAAACTTTTCAACAAAGGCATTGCCATCTACAAGAAAGACTTTTTCTTGGTCCAAAAGCTTGTAAGTTACTTGTTTTTCTTCTTTTTAATGTCAGCAGTGATACATTCTTACACTTTTGAGCATTTAATACAGGGAGTTGATTTTTTTGAAACTTCAGTATTAAGCATTAAGTCCTGCACTCAAAAGATTTCAGAGAGATTTTATCATCCAGCACAGCACAAAATCTCCCTGGAAAGCTACAATAATCGTGTTTGGTTTGCTCTTGTTGTTTACTTAACCCTTGTACTTACTGCATTACTTCCCTCAGTGCACACCGCACGTATCACTTGTACAGGGCGTATTTATAGAGTGCTGGTGATGTTCCAGTGCAGCTTAAATGGCTTGTCTGGAAAACGAAATAGAAACACATCCTTGCTACTGATGAAAAGGACCAAAGAAGGATACTTGAATGATGCATCCTTTAGGATCTCTCTTTCCAGTTTTTGGTGACAGCAATAGTAAAAATGATCACTCCCATCTATCTTCATGAGATGTGACACTTCAGCGGGGGGGAAATCACTGAGTGCAAAACCAGGACCTATGTCTTTACTGAATAAATTCCCAAAAGGCATTTAAGTTGCAAAAGCCTAGAAGCTAAGAATATCTTCCAAAAGCTTTCAGGAAAAATCACTGATAGAGAATATGCAGGCGGTCACAGGTCTGCACTGATAATGATCTACCACCCTATGTGTGTGAAACGCATGTGGCCAAAATGGGAAAGGGCTGCAAACCTTCCTTTCCATTTTTGGATCGGTATTCTGGTCTGGTCTTCACGGAATTGCTGCTGGAAAATAAAGCTCCCCCATAAAGCTGAAAGGCTGCTCTCAAGCCTGACAGCTCAGCTGGAGTATTTCAGAGGACAAGAGGTGCATTAAGCTTACAAAGTGCCCGGTTCTGTCACCTTTCCACTGACTAGCTTGTCTTTGGGAAGTTGGACCCGTATTTCTCAGTCAGTAACAGTGGCAGTGGGGGGTGGGCTGTGGGACGGGGCGTACGGGTGAATGTGACACAGAAAAGACACCTTATAACAGCAGTTGTGGTGGAATGGAGACCACTGAGGGAAGAAAAATACATAATGTGTTTATTGCACCTTTTAGTAATTATTGATAAGCTTTCTTAAAATCATGTAATCCGTTGGACTTTTGTTTTTTTTAAACACCAGATAAAAACCAAAACAGTGGCTCAGTGTGTGGAATTCTACTACACATACAAGAAACAGGTGAAAATTGGTCGGAATGGGACCTTAATCTTTGGGGACATTGATGTTGCTAATGAGAAATCTATGAGAGATGAAGCTGAAGTTGACATCAAGGTAACTCCCTAAATTTCTCTCCCCTCTTTTGGGCTGTGGTGTGAAGTCTGATTTTTTTTTTTTTTGTGTTGCCTTGTTTGCTGGTAAAATCAAAAGCAGAAACAATCTGACCAGTGTGGAGGAGTTCAGACTCACCAACTTGTCCTGTGTCACGTGATATTTACACCCAAATTAACAGTTCCTTTGTCTTTTGGTGAAGAGTTCCCATAGGTTTGCACGTGTTCTTCCTCCCAGAAGGGACATTTATAGTGAAGAACAAGAGCATGTGGAGGAGGAGGAGGAAGAGGAGGAAGACGAGGAGGATGAGGAATGGTTAGATAACAGAAAGAAGAGCACAGTTCCTTTCAAAGATGAACAGACACTACAGGATGGTGTAATAGTAAGTGCTGCATTGCACATGTTCTGCTTTCTATGCCACCTTCACTCTGCAACTAGTTTAGAAAATACCAGGTGGAGGCTTCCAGATGTAGAAAGTTTCCACCTCTAATCTCTCCCAGAGCCAGAGACTGGCCTGAAGTAGCTTAGAGCATTACTAGCAACCAGACTCTGTACTGTGGTGGGAGAACTGGGATGGGTGAGGGGAGAAAAACCTCCGATATAATCCTTTGTCATTGGTGCATACATAAGACCGTGATGAGAAATGTCCTGAAAATATCCTGAAGGCTTTCTCATGAAATAAAACCTTGGTCTGGAATGGATGAAGCACAGGAGCTGAGCCATTGTTTTCCTTCTGATGCTGGGCTTAAGTTTCAGTTTGCCTTAACTGTTCCCCTCTCTCCAAAGGCCGGTGATGCCAATATGAGGAGTCAAGAGGCAACTGTCACAGGCAGAACTGGAAGGAAGCCAAGGGAGACAACGGTGAAGCCTCGAAAGCCCATTACTGCTCCAGTGCAGAGGAGAAGGCGGAAACAGAAGATAAAATCAGATCCTACCAGTAAAACTCCGAACGCAGAAAACATGTTTCCATGCAAAAAGTGTGGCAGGTAAGAGCTTCCAACCAACAGTCACAGAACTGCAGCAGGGTGTCTCCTGTGGAAGCTTATTCTCAGACGAGCTTTCCTTGTATTTAGGCCAGAGACACTAGTAATAATTTTATTTATTACCCCACTAATACTCGCAGATTAGGGATTTTTGCATATATTGCTATTAAGATACTCCTAGTTGAACAACTACCTGCTGCTGACTGGTTGGTTTTCCTCAAACAGAATGAGACACCACCTGCACTTCACCTATGTGCGAGGAGGAAGAGTAAGCTGCTGTGTTGCCCCTCTGTAATGCCTGGATTTTTGTAATGAATAATTCCTATACATTTGCCAGATCCCATATTAAGAACCTGGTATAGATCTACTTATGAACGGTGGTGTACATACACAAGACTCTGCCATCGTTTTAGCAACAGATACTGGCCCACTGGGTCCACAGTTGTGGTTGAACTTGTGAGGCAGTTAGAATTTGGTCCTGGCCACTGACAAAGGAGAGGCAGGCCAAGATTCTTAATGGTGTCTAAACTTTTTCACGTGGCATCTGGTGCAAAATCCAAATGGTTAATGGCGAAAGATGGAGGGATAGAGCATAGAAATGCAAAGCCAGGAGGAAAAAGCTCGAGTGTTTCCAGTTGTGTGGACGAGGCTCAGGAGTGGCATTTGGCTGATGTTCACCTCCATGTTCATTGTATTTTTGCAGAGGGAATGCCTAAAAACCAGGGCCCTGCTGTGTTAAGCAGCACGTGCATGTTTCAGATACCAGTGCTGCCTCTCTGAATTTAGAAAACGTAAGAGCTGAATGAGAAATGTGAGGAAATGGCCATATTAAGAAATGGAGTGGCTTGAGGGGGCTCAGGATCTCCTGCTGGCATTCCAGGTACCAGGTGCTGGCACGTGCCGCATCAGAAGTGGTGTTTGCTGTGGGTGCTCTGTCGCAATGCCAGCAGGAGTTGCTGCGCTGAAGCCCACAAACTTGAGGCTGGAGCAGCAGAAGCTCTTTTGGAGGATGAACGAAGGAGGCTGTAGGAGAGCCCAAAGCTAACATACATGTGTGCTTCCTCAGGGTGTTCTACAAGGTGAAGAGCCGCAGTGCTCACATGAAGAGCCACGCGGAGCAGGAAAAGAAGGCAGCTGCACTGAAGCAGCAAGAGAAAGAGGCGGCAGCAGCGGCGGTGGCAGCAGCCCACAGCCAGGCCCAGCAGGAAGAGAGCAGCGAGAGCGGGAGCAGCAGCAGTGGAAGCAGCAGTGCGAGCTCAGATGAAGATGGAGAAATATAGCGGCAGACCAGAAGTGGAGGGAGTAGCAAGGCTGGACCCAACCTCCCTTTCAGTGGTCTCACTGTTTTCGCTTGCACTTTTCTTACCTGAACCATCAGGTCTCAGTTTCAGTGCTGCCATTTCCTAATGCCACATGTTCCACTTCACTTTGCCAGTACTGACCAAGCCAGAACGGTGGATGAAAAGATTTGTTTCAACTTGGATTATTTTTTTTTAAAGAAAGAAAAAAAAACAAATAAGATTTCTATTCTATTTATAATGATACCTGAGGTACATAATAGAACAGTCACCTGCAGTGGAATTAAGTTCTCTCCCAGGTCAGTCAGACCTTTCTTTTTGTGCTTGTCAGGAATCATGATAACAGGACTCTGGGATATAAAAGTTTCCAGATCGGAGCAAGAAAATGATGCTCTGCTCTGAGCTAAGTGTATCCAGTTACTGTGACACTGGTGATTTCTAGGTGTTTCCTTTCTCAGCAAGTTCTCCTTCCTGTTACACTTTCCCGCCCTTTCTTTCTGAGCATTTACTCAGGCAGCCGACAAGTTTTGTGGAAAGATGGTGTGCACTCTTGGCCTCTGCTTTACAAAAAGGAAAAGTGGGATGAGCAAGACGCTCTTCTTCTGTTTGAGAGGAAGTTTTACTTTTCTGAAGGAAGCCTGAGGTAGTTTCTTTTATGCCATTAAGAATACAGCAATGGATAGAAAAACATTCTGTGGTGTTAGAGTAGCCACAGGCCTTGTGGGTTGTCTCATCTTGGAAAAGAAAATAGTCTGCCTTTGATTAGCTTAATGGAAAGTAGTCTGGGCTTCACAAGTGCAATTCGAAGTGAAAACTGCTGGTTTTGACTTTGCATAAATGGGAGCAAGTTTGTTTAGTGAAAATGAACCAAGACCGCCTCGTGCGTGGATTGTGTGCACCTCAGAGATGGGAGGAACAGACTCTCATCTCCAGCGGTGTGTGAATTCTCCCGTGAATGGCTCTTACGTCTCACATCCATTTCTTTCTTGTGGCAATCCTCATTTATTCCTTGCAATTGCCATCATCAAGGATGTGTGGTGGGGCCCTGGCTTCCCAAATGCTTCTTGTCAGACAGTAAGTACGTGCAGGCGAAGCTTGTCACTTATTTCTGCCATGGTGGCTAGACAGCACTGCCTGCTGGGTTGTCCTGCTGTGAGCCCTGCTCGTTGCTGAAAGGCCGACTCTTCCTTCAGTACTGACGCATGCTAATAGCCCAAAAAGTCTTGCCGCCAAAAGCCTGGAAAGAGAGTTAAGAAGTGGTCCAGGTGCCAGAGATGTTAGATTTGCACAGGACTGTTCTGTACATCCTTATAGCCCACGTTTGCCATTGTTTCGTAAAGATGCAAAGAATTGCATCACTTCCTCGTGCGTCGCGTCACTCCCGTGTTCCCAAGCAGGGATCCTGGGGGGTCGATGTACGTGAACTACAGTGTTCCCAACTAGCTCTTTTTTTTTTTTTTTAAATCTTGACCTTTCAAGCTGCCAGACAAATTCTAGGTTAAGCATGGAAAGTGGCTTTAACTCCAACCTTTTCCTGCCCCGTGGTTTTACGCAGCCATGACTGCTTCACTCTCCAGGGCTGGGAGGCTGCGTATTGCACCAGGTTTGCTCTGACATACAGATGCCTTTGGATAAAATCCTTTTTCTTAACAGCAGAAACAGTTACTACTCGTACCAAAAAAAGCAGGAGTATCATTAAGGACTGCACTTTTTTCAGTGTTGACACTTTTGCCTTTAAGTGTTCCGTTTTCTGCCGAGGTGGTACTTTTCCTTCCTAACAAAAAATCAGTGTTTGGGTGAGTGTTCCGTGTCCCTGCACGCAGGGGTCTTGCTGACTGGGCTGTGGAAGCAGATGGCGTGTCACCAACTGTTAAAATCACTCAAAAACTGCAAAGAACTAAAAGCTACTAATCTTTAAAAAGAAGCTTAAGCTAATCAGTCTTCCCGTTAAGAGTTTCAATGCTGATTGTTACCTTTTTCCTTTTGTAAATCGGAGAAAATGCTTGTCTACCGTTATCTGGGCCCTTCGAGAGAACAGCTTTAGCACTGTGCCAGGACTGACAGTAGGTGAAGCAGCTGGACCTCACGGTCCCCTTGCAGCACTAGGATTAATTCCAGTAAAAAACAATGATGCAATTTAACTTCTTAAGTTCTGAAGTATGCTTCTGGGAAGCTACCACTGCCTTCCAGATATTGAGAACTGCAGGGCAACGGTACAGAAACAAGCAAGGATAGTGAGTAGATCTAAAAAGGATTTAAAGTAATGTAGATATTGTTACGCCGTTGTAATGAATGTATTTGCCTGGGATAGCAGCGCCGCAGCAGCAGGATGGTGCAGAGCTACTTAACAGAGACCAGGAGGGCCTAGAAACACCCATCAAGGAAGTGGAGGTGGAACTAGCACATGGCAAAAATAAGAGATTTAAATTTTTTTTTTAGATTGGAAAGGAGATCTGATTAAACTTGAGAACTAAAATAAGATTAATCAAACTGTCTTAGGAAAGTGCTTTCCCTGTCCTTGCTAAAACAGTGCAAAGTCAGTCAGTGTGTGATCCCTTAGGAAAAGAGACACAGATACTGGTCATACAGGGACAAACCCACGCTCTGTCTAACCCCAGCTCTTGTTTCTGACGGCGATCAGGAGCGGCTGCATAGGAAAAAGCGAGGGACAATATGGACTAGCGGGTGTAGTTCCAGCTAGAAAATAGGATGCTAAACTAGAAGAACTGATGTGTGCTCTCTGGTAAGGCAGACCTGCAGCAAGGTTTGTGCTGAAGTGTGCCGTTCTCCTTACGGGCAGAAAATGGGGTCGTTTCTCTGCCTTTTACTCTTCTGGTCTGTGTGTCACCTGCATTTACTCCAGCGCTTGTCTAGAAGTGTGCCTGGGTGATAACGAGCAAACCTTTGGTCACGGCCCTCTGGAGTTTTCAAGCTCGAAGTGATTTTTAGCTAAATAACGGTGACAAACAACTGACCAGATGAAACAAGGCATAAACATGTAGGGAGCGAATCACGGGATTGCTTTAAGTACCAATTTAATATTTTTTCAGATATGATGATGCTGGAATACAAGCATTATTAAAGTCTTCCAAGGAGCAGATCTTTCACTGATTCTCCCTATTTTAGGAAATTTTTCTAAGAATAATATTTCATCTCATCAAGGATAAGCCATTGAGGTGCTGGTAAGAACAAATCAGAGATTCTTCTTTAATTGTACAAATGTGAGGTGTATATTACCCACTGAATCCAGTACTGATTCTTTCTCTCCCACCCTGCTGCAGTAAAAGTAGAAGAGAATGGGAGGGTTTGAAACAGTGAGGTCTGTCACAGGAAGAAAACCAGAAAAGGGCTTTTTCTGAGGATTACCTCTAAGAGCTGTCATTAGCATGGCTGACCCAAATCAGGTAAATGTTCCAAGTAAGTGGCATCAAATGGAAGTTGATGTTTACATATTGCTGGTAGCCACCAGAAGATCTCTCTTCTGTCATGGCAATAAGTCAAAACGCTCCTCTGAGTGTCTTGTTTAAAAACAAGCAAAACCAAACCTGCTGCCCACTTGCTTACAGTAGGCGCTTGGAATGGATCCGACATCTGAATTAGATCCTGCCTGCTAGGAAAAACTGGCAGAGAATTGTTTTAAAAAAACCCAAACCAACCAAGCCCCGGTGCTGTGGACAAAGCATTTGAACTGGATTTGTCTACTCTGGAATGAATTCTGTTACTCTTCTTAGCTGGGGGCAAGGGGGGGAAATAACTTGAGTGGCTCTTTACTGCAGCACAGTGTTAATTTAAGGCTGTGTTTTTCCAATGATGATTTTTTTAAAAATTGTCTGTTTTGTTGACTTGTCCACTTTAAAACCTTGTGGTCGTTGCGCTGGGCATCGCAGGGACGCAGCGAGAGATGACGCTTTGCCCTGGCCCTGTATGTCTGCCTGTCTTGTCTGCCCTTTAGTGAAAAGATTTAGGCTTTCAGGTTTGTGATCTGCATGGGCCAGCGTCTTGGCTTCGTAAGCCTCTGTGTGTGTGTGTGTGTACGTAATTACTAGATATATGCATGCACTTGCGATGCGTATCTGACAAAGCTACAGATGTTTTGCAGCCTGGCTGCAAGAACAGCTCTGCTGCGTTTTAATGTCGTCGATGTTTTTCCATTTACTGATACAGGTACTGGTACCTGAGAGAACTCAGCTCTGTAAGTTGAAGGCCTACAGAATTTCAGTCGGACCTTGGCATTTTGCTAGCTAGGACCAGGCAGGAACGCAGCTTTGTAAAGGCAGGGAAAAGGCAGAAATTCCAGAGCTTAAAGGTAACTCGTCTACCAATCCTGTCCTAGACGTGTAATGGGAAGTCCAAATTAGCTATAAATACCCTCTGATTTATCAAATGGAGGCTTTTGGTCATTTTTATCAAGCTTAGATTAAAATGAACATTTAACAGAAGCGTGTCCTGAACCACAAGCGAGCTTTCTCACTCTCAGCAGTTACACACTTCTTAATTCTCTTTCAGGCAGTGGACTAGGAAAGTTCCTATATACACGTATCCTACTTTAAAAGAAATGGGAGTAGGGAGGACTATAGCCATAGAAGTCTCGTCTCCTTTTATACAATGGCACTTTTAGTCCAATGATTACCTCTGCCGGAAACCTTATTCTAAACCACACTTTTCCACACAAACTTTCTCCCCGTTTTTATCTTCTGGTGTCTGTCTGAAAGTTTATAAAGCTTTAAAGAGACAGAGCAGCAGCGTCTACAAATCACGTTTGATTTCCGTGGGGAGGAGTTCCTGTGTAAACTCATCCCTTGGGTTGAGCTGCTTTCCTCGCCCTCATTTTCTCCTGTGTCAGACGTTAGGGAGACACAGACTTTGAATCCCCAGCTGTCGAAGGACTTTTCTTTCCCACACTAGGATTCCACTGACAGCTGAGCCTGAAAAAAAAACCCCTTAACTTCTCCAGATTAGAAGACAACATATATTTTTATAGAAATGTAAACGTATATTTTAAAAACACATTTCCTGCAGCTTCTCCACATGTTTTTCCCCTTGTAGTTCAGATTTGGATATGAACTTTTTTTTGGTGTTTATTCTTTTTATGTTCTATTTTTAAATTTGTAGTCAAAGCTTTGGTGTACTGTACAGGAGCAGTCGGCCTTTGTAATTACTGTATAAATGCTTTATAATAAAGTATATTACTTTTATTTTAACAAGTGAGCAGACACTTCCTTTTGTGTGTTTGCTGCCTAGGGCACCTTTTAAAAGACTGTTACATGTTTAAAATGTACATATATAAATATTTACCTGTTGTTGTACAGTTGTGATAGACTGGACTGAATTTATTTTTGGTGTGCTTTTTTTATAAACTTAATACACTAAAGGAAATCTTGCTGATGTGATTGTAATGTACTATGTAACTTATTTACTTAAATATCCTCTATATATCTAAAAACCTTTTATTAAATGAGGTTTAAAAAACAGCTCGGTAGCTGCGTTTGTTGATGGCATGAGGGGGTGGCTGGTGAGGTGGCACAAAGGAAGCGGGTCGAGTCCTTTTAGCTGCTCTGTGCTCTCATCACACCCACCTCTGTGTTTTCCTTTCACAGCCATCCTTGAGGCTGCTTCTCGATGTAAACTTCTCCCTGAAGACACCAGCCCGCAAGAAAACAACTGGCGGACGCAGCTCCAGTTGCTTTATGGAAGTGTTGGTGGTGTGTGTGCCCCACCCCAAGGCAAGCACGTTCCCGGAATGCTGGTGACAACCTTGACAGTGCCAGAAATTCACGGGGTAGTTCTAGGTTGGCCGTGCTGGGTTCTGACACGACCTCAAACAGCTACAAAGCCAGTGGGCAGAGCAAAGGCAGCGTGGTGTAACTTGGCACCCGAGGGGCCGGTGTTGGATCTGAACTCCTGGGATGGATGTGGCTGGGACAGGAAGAGACAGAAGTAAATCTAGAGCTGCTGGAGAAAGAGTGAATGTTTTCCTGCTGTTTAGTAGCTGAATCTACTGGTTGTGGAAACAATTACTCTGGTTGTCACTCAGATTGCATCGTATTTTTTCAATGGTAGCATTTAAAAAAAGTTTTAGTAAATACTGTCTTAAAGGCACTTGTCTGTTACCGGAATCTAAGGAGGGGTTTAAACTTTTTTTTTTTAGTACAGCACTAATCTCGTTTGTGCTGGCAGTAGCTGTAGATTTTTAAATATCAATATGCTTGCACCCATCCTCAAACCAAAAGTTCCTTGTGTTTTGGTAGTTAGCTGTTTCAGTTCATAAGCTAGCTAGGTGTTTCTGACACCTGTGGGCACAAAGTCTTTAAAAGCTGCTCATGTTTGACTGCATGAAGCAGATGGTAGAAGCGCATACGGGTGTCTGGCCTCCTGCTAGGGAGCAGTTAGTCTCTAAGGCAGCGCGCCTCTTCTCTCTTTAGTTGTTAATTTATGCTGACTAATTTTCATTTCAATATTCTTGGTAGAGCTGGCAGGAGAAAAACTCATCCCAAGGCACTGAAACGCTTTCTCAGCTTGGTGTAGAAGCCCTTGTTTTAATTTACTCCTGTGGACGTGGCACTTGAGCAGCAATAGCATTTGGAGAAGTAAGTGGTATTTTGGCTTGGTGGGTAAAGAGTCAGGGAACTCCAAACTCTTCATGTCAGACAGCAGACCAAGACATTGTTTAAGGCTTGAAATCATGTTTTTGCCTCCCTGTCAAAGCCAACTGACCACAGTGCTAAGGGTTGGCTACTCTGTACTAAAACCAAGAAGCCACGCAAGCAAACTTTGAATGGTCAAACAACTCACAGGGTGGGCATTTGGGTTTTCATCTTTTAGTCGACGGATCCAAGCCCAAGCTTCTAGAAGTTATTTCAGCTACTGAAAGTAAGTTTTCAGTGGTATTGTGAGGAATTCTCCCTATGTTTTTTATGTTTTTAAAATAGCATTACCACCATCATGGCAGGATGCTCTTCTTGACTAGTATATTGCTGTTCACAGAACCTGAATTCAAAGCGAGTTAGTCATTTTGTACTGAAGAAAGACTAGCTGTCTTATTTGGATTTGTTTCCCCCATCTAGCAGTAGTAGACTTCTCTCTTGGGAATCTAAGAACAAAGTCTGACAACCAATGTCTTAAAAGATTGAAAAAATATTTATGTATCAGGTGACGACAATCACAATATATCAGCATTTTTCAAGTCTAAGTTATTTTCTATTCTAAAATATAGAGGCAATCAGGAACAGCATTTACATACTATAAATACATTGCTCCCTGAGCAGCTAGGAAAGTTTAATGAGAACAAAATTTAATTTCTGAACGCTCTCCACAAGCTATTTCATTACACAACAGCCAAAGACGTTTGTATGAAATAACGTTATATTATTTTTAAACAGGTTTCACAGAATAACATTTATAAATGTAAACACGGCAAATTCAACAGCTTGGTCATGCTACAAAATCACTGTATAAAAAAAGATAGCAAAGGGGGATGTTAAAAGTGCTCTCTTGCTTATAGATTTTTTTCTAGATGAGTCTACTTCTAGTGTAACCTGAGTCAGCTGCTGGTTCTCAGGTCTCTTCTCACACTCTTAATCAGTCTCAATATAATCACTGCATACATCAGCTCTTTGAAGCGAGGTCAGCGTGCTAACCAGCACGTGAAAAACCTGTTTCCTATCCCTAATTTCATTGTAGGCTATTCCTCTAAGGAATAAAGTGGATGCTAGTCCTCTGTCATTTCACTAGGAAAAGCAGAATTCCACATGGCTTGCAAGTTTTACATGGGTGCTCTTTCCATCCATGACCAATAATGTGCTTACTGCTTTCCTGGATGTGGTGTGATAGGGGAAGATCGGCCTTTCAGAGCTGCTGCTCCCCGTGGGCCGCCAAGCTTTGCTGGGAGCTTATACCTGACGTGGTGTAGCACCATCAGTATGCAAATCTGCTGCTTTAATTCTAGCACTTCTCTATTGTCTTCCACCGCATCCAGTGCATCACTTTAAAGTGCAAATTTTAAAATTTAAGAAAACTGATTTTGGAGGAGAACAAATTCAGGGAGGGTTGATTTGTTCTTGAGTCATCATGCTTCATCAAGCAAGGCAGCATGAAGCTGAACCTTCCACTCAGCTCTGAGCTGAAGCAGCTCCTGACAAGTGAGAGCCACGGTTTATTCTCTTCTTACTGTATTATTTCACTGAGATTGACATACAGCTTTTATCAGAAGGGTTGTAAATTATATGCTAATTTATTTCGCATGAAGGGTGAAAGGCGAGGGACATCTTCTAAGCGTCCCTTCTGCTGTTACAATTGTGCTCAGAGGGGATGCTCCATTCCTTCAATAGTGATTGAAGGAATTATGATTTTAGGTGGTATTTATAATACACCCCCAAAAACGAGCTAGAGATTTGGTGCCGTTACATCTGTGAAAAGAGCTGATGACAGGTGGCCACACAGGACAACAGCTCTGCCACCAACTGCAACGGTTCTTGGCCTGACTGCCACAGGTACAGCCTGTATGGTTGCTTACAAGAGCCAGGAACTGCTCTCATCCCTCACATCTTCTCCGTGGAGCTGTGTGTCGTTCCAATCATCACCACACAATCAGAACACTAAGTTTCTGTTCTGCTCGCAGAATGTCCCAGAATAGCCAAAGTGTAGAGTATTTGCTGTATCTAAGGTGACCTCCAGAAATGTACGGACTCAGACCATATTTAGACACACACACACAAAAAATCAACCAGCAGGATTACTTGGCCTTGGACCGCATGCTCTTCGCTCGCTCTCCTGTCACATTTCATCTGAAGAGCTCACCTAACCCTACGTACCGTATCTGTAGATGCTGTGCTGGGAGAGACCAGCTACAGAGGTTCAACCACTTCTCTTTGTGGCCAAGCACTAGGACAAGAGCACTGCGTGGTCTATTCTGAAAATGTCTCCAAACATGCAGAAGAACTTGACATTTCCATTTGTTGGTAGTATTCAGAAGTCAGCTTTTGCTCCACTCAAGCTCTGGCTCACATTAACCACACTTTACCTGCAGTTGTCGAGGGCAGGAGCCCCCCTGTTGCCCCACCACGGCAGATGGGGTCAGGAGGGGCTGTGTGCACCACGGACAATGTACTGCCAAAGCACGTCCACCTTGCCAAGAGCGGGCGGCTGCAAGTGAACCGAACAGCTTAGCTGTAAAGTTGTAAAATAAATCCAGGGAGCTAGTTAGCTACACGATTGCTTTCTGGTCAAGAGAACAACTGCCTGGAAATAGTTTGTGCTAGAAGAAGAATGTCCATGGTTTCTGCCATTGCTCTCTTGACCTTATTTTAAGTGATGGATCTAAACCAAACTCAAGCCTTACCAGCAACTGCCACTTTTAAGTTGGAATGCTTAAGAATTCCTCTAACAATCCTGGAATAACTAGTGACACATTGAAACAAAACTGTGATTGATTGTCTTACAATCTACTTCATACTGTTCACTTAGAAATTGATTAGAGAGAGAAAATCTCCTACAATCATACCTGGAGCTTGAGATCAATACCACAGTTGCCTGGGCCAATCTACCTTTTTATCTCTGACCATGACTTCCAAGATTTCAACTCCTACCACACCTTCACAAACAAAATAATTAAGAGTGGCTTTCTGCTTCCACTCCTACACCTGGTCTGGAACCAGCAGGCACCCTTGTCACCATTTTAGTTCAAATAACAATTGGTTAGAAGAATAAATTAGAAGAAAAGCTTTTTTAAAAAATCCAAGCTGCAGAAAAATCTACTTGGGTGACCTGTCTCTAAAGAGAAGAAGGAAAAAACCACTACTGGCATTCAACAGTGCAATCAGGAATGTCTTCATCCTTGTTTAATGCTTTTCACTCAAAATAGTAACCTGTGGCGTAAGGGGGCTTTACTAAAACTGGTTACCCTGCAACATGGCACATTCAATACCTCTTCAATGCTTTTTTTTTTCTAACGCTCGCTTTCCGTCTTGCTTCACCTTAGCCACTAACTACATACGCTTTCTCTCACCGCTTACATCTGTGCTTTCAGAAAAAAGGAGTATCCCCAAACCCAAAATTTTCTGCCCGCCCAGGTCTTTTGTTCACTGATTGTTTCCGTATCAGTATCAGCCCACTTAGTTACAGGAGAATTCCAGAGCTGAGAAGGATTACGTCCACCAACGACCCAAACCAAAACCAGGAACCAGCTGCAGGCTAATCGGCCACATATTCCCATCTAAAATAATTTCTTAGTAAAAGACAAAAAAAGCACTAGCAGCTATTTTAGTCTCACTGAAACCATGCAAAGAATTCCCATTGCCTCTTTAAAATAAATAAATATATAAGTTATACACCGCCTTCTAAGCAATGCAGTTGAGTTCCGATGGAGAAGCCCAATTCAAAACTTAAGTCCAGTAACAGGTGTTCATCAGACCAATACCTTTTTTTGTGCGTAGGTCCACAACTACGGGGCCTGTTTGGTGTAACAGTTAAGGGGATGAAAAGGCAAACTCGCATGTTGCAAATACTGAGGGACTGCCACGACAAAATTCAACGTAACAAAGCTTGTAATGTGTGTCTAAACCACAACGTTGTTCCTTTGGCCTCAGCGTTTCCAGTGATGATGTTGGCCAGCTGCACCTAACAAGCTAAAATGGTTCTGTTATAACCCCGGAGTTAACAACAAGCACCACTAATCAGGGATTAAAAACTGCTACAAATTAGTTTAGGTAAAGATCTCTTGCTAGCCCAACAGCAGACAGGTAAACGCAGCTCCACTGGTCTCTACAGAAGGTATCAGATGCTTGACAAAACTGGTGTGCCCAGATTTTGGTAACTAACTCTTTGGGTGAGAGACTGTGGAGATAATCTGGTCTTTTTAAAAACTGCCCAAAGATTTTCTTCAAAACAAACATTTTATATAAAAGTTCTATGTGCTGGAGTTACTTAAATAAATACCCTACAGGAAAGTGCCATCAGTTTGCTCCTTCTTCGTCTTCTTCTTGTTTAATAACTAGGATACCTAAGAGGAAAAAAAAGAGAGAAAAAAAAAAATCTGCAGAGATTTATGACTAGATTATGCAGGAGTACAGACACAGTTAATGCTGACAGGCCTGGAAGCTAATCTGGTCAGAAACAGCTGGGCTGGCAGAAAGAGAAAAGGGTTGTATTTCCTGCCACTGCTTCTAACTGACGTGAGCTTCTCCATACCTGAGCTGCTCTCCACGAGAAAAGCCTGCAACTGATAAGATCTTCTGTGGGATGTTTCTCCAACTTCTTGGCTAACAGGGAGTTAAAAAGGTCCTAAAGCAGGCCCTGAAAAGATTAACCTAACTGGGAGATGCACCGTGTCAGTGCCACTGCTAACAACTGACCAGCACATCACCCTTCTCTGGTTGGGCCCCTGCTTTGTGCTGCTACTTCCATACTCAGGTCAGCATGGGATGCCTCCTCACTGATGCCTAACGAGGATGTCCAGACTACAAAATACAATTATATTAATGTGGATTCAGGAAGCAACACGGTCACATCTCTTAGGGATAACCTGGACATCACAGAATAAAGCTGCACTGCACAGTAACGCCTTCCGTACTTAAAAAAAAAAAATTAAAAATTACTTTTTCAGGCAGCAACTTGAACCATGGTGAGGGCCCTTTGCTTACTGTAAAATGAGGGTGCTCTCTTTGTTTTTTCACAGGTAGGAAATACAAAAGCACCAGAGCCTGGTTTCTGTTGTGCTGTAGGCACCAGAGTTCCTGGCACAGGAACTAACAGAAAGGACTCGCCAACCTGCTGACAGACACCTGCAGGGCTTATTTCTCTCCAGAACATCTTCAACCATTTCAGTGATTTTGAGGTCCCTGCATTAATCTCACATGTAGTACAAAAGCATAACAGGATCCTGGGACCATGTAACAGCAAGAACCTTATGGCCAGGTCCACCATTTCTGACAGCTCTTTTGCTCAACATTCTAGTTCTTGTGGTTCCCATTCTTAAATATCAT
The DNA here is from genome assembly GCA_013400335.1 of Eurystomus gularis. Classification (NCBI taxonomy): domain Eukaryota; kingdom Metazoa; phylum Chordata; class Aves; order Coraciiformes; family Coraciidae; genus Eurystomus; species Eurystomus gularis. The sequence goes on along the minus strand of VZZY01019063.1, from coordinate 34,420 downwards.
CCTCTCTTTCTAGGTTGCGTAGGAAATGTACCTGCAGAATTCAGAGCTGTCCAGTGCTCCCGGCTGCGGGAATGCTTAAGGAACCAAGGGTCTGACCTTACACTAACAAGGTTACTCTTTGCCCATACAGATACTTGCCCTATTCCATTTTTTGGTTCACTTCCCAAATGTTTCCTACTAAAACAGCAAATGAATGACTGCAGGCCGTCCTTCATAGCAGTGCGCTTCTCTCACCAGGCTTCCGCGTCCTAATAATTCTCATTACTTCGGCTGACCTGGCTTTGGCATCCCATCGATTGCTCCCTGTCCTCTTGTCGCCATCCCTACACTCGTACTGTCCCTGCTGCAACTCTGACTCTTTATTAGTGTTACCAGTCCCGCTCCCCTCTTCTTTGCTTTCGTGAACAGGGATAACAGTGAACAGCTGACATCTCCATTAACAGCCATTAATATATCTAAAAGTAGATTTTAAAATTACCTCACTTTTAGTCACTGACCAGGACGTACTTTAACATGTCCTCCTCCAAAGAGAGGAGGGAGGAATATTAATTACGTGGGGGCACACAGAAGAATTTCTGAGGTTACGATTCGTTTCCCTTCATATCAAGCTGTTAACTCACACCAATTTCCTCCTGCCCCGCACTCACCATCCAGCTTTTTCAGCGTAGGTACCCGTTTGGTTGCTTCTTCAATCCAATTGTTCTGATCGGAGGCGTATTTCTCTTGTAGTGGATTGCCTACAAACACCAGATCCTCTAGTAATGGCAGCTCTGCCAGTCTCACAAACTCTGCTGCAACCACAAAGGTGAAAACACCAACCAGATTGTGGAACATGGAAAGTACATCTGCACCACAAGTTCCTTTCAGACTCAGTGCAAACATAAAGAGGATGGGATACAGCAGGACAGGGATTGCTTGGGCTTGAACTGGTGCTATCAGGCTGAAGAAAAGGTGTGCAATTTAAAAGAAGTCCAAGGAAGATGGACTCTTAAAACTCCATTGGGCTTCAGAGTTAGATTTAATATTCTAACTATTGTTACTCTCTTACGTGAGTGGATATTTAGGGATTCTGCGCATGTCTGCAGGCTTAGCAGCAGAATTTAAAGCTCTGTGACATGCTTTTTCACTTGGTGACTGAACTCATGCATCCACTGCGTTACACGAGAAGTTACAGACTAGAGAGACGTGACTTACCCCAGTCTTTCACCAAATTATTTGACATATAAAGAACCTTCAGCTTCTTCATCACACGGATACCCCTCAGTTTCTCAATGAAGTTGTACGAGATCCACAGCTCCTCTAGAGTATCTGCGACTGCCTCCTGGAAAACGAGAGAACTACTCCGGTAAGCGGAAGCATATCTCATTTGCTTTTAAACAGGTCCCTAATTATGGATGAGAAAAACTCGTGGGGATTAAGGGCAAAGGAGCTGAAATATATCTCAGAAGACAGAAATCACAGTATTAGACAAGGAAGAGCTGGCTGGAGTAATTGTTCTTAAGGCACAGGGGCAGAGGAGACCCGTTTGGCTGCTTGGGCACTGTGAGTATACATGAAGTGAATGCAACAACTGCTTTAGGAGGGGGCCTATACAATATGAGAGAAGGATTCATCTTCAGGTAGAAAATTCCTCATGCAAAATGTCTGTAGGAATTATTTTCATGTAAAACCAGTGGAATTTAAAGGGCTTTACAGAAAGACAGCAGTTTTCTAATAAAAGTCCTGCTTATCTTTATCAAAAACAACAAAATCTCTCTTTGTAAAATCCTTTTATGTAGAAAATTAGCCCTGAAGAATCTCCAAGTGTGAGGAGTGTTTAAACAACAAAAAGAGAAAGACTATCTGAAAATTGAGAAGCAATGTGTAAGAGGGTGAATGGATCGTAGTGAAAGGAGAACATAAATGGTAATAACGTAAATTCAGGAAGGACTTTTATGAACATAAGGGAATTGTCCAGCTTTCTAGCCAGCACTCCAGGTTGTTAGCAAATAATTGCTACTAAGAAGCACATACCAGTCCATTCAAGTTCTTTATGTTATTTCTTCCCAAAGACAGAATCCGTAAATTTTCTGTAACAGATAAAAGAAAGTTTCTGGTTAATAAATGTGGGGTTTTTTTTAAATCTAAGAAGATGCTGTAAGTCAGGTAGAACACCATATTCTACGTACAAATAAACAGCACTCTGAACAGGCTGTCTTAAGAGTGACGTAATAGAAACAAAACCTCCTGACCTACACAGCTCATCAGGAATGGACGCAGCGCACAGCTCAGAAACACACTCATGAGTACAAAGCTGCTCATGCATAGGGTACCCAGTTGAAATTCAGTTCAGATAAACACTGAATAAAAATTATTATTTCACCTTGCACCTGAACTCTTAACTGCTAACTCGCTAGTTTTGATCTTACTTAGATCACAGGTCTTCTTCTCCAGGCAAAAGTTGTTCCAATCTTATTTTAAGGCAGCAGATTTGATTTCTGTAATAGAGGCAGCGTATAAAGCTGCTGGACAGGAGTCTGGTAGGATAGAGTTACACAGAATCCCAGAATCGTTATGGTTGGAAGGGACCTCCAGGGTCATCACGTCCAACCTTTACTCACATCATTTTTACTCACATCAAAATATTACAGTACAGTTATTTGGAAGGACTACTGGAATATTTTTCCCTCTGATTAGTATTTGCAAATATGTTGACGTTCTAGCGTATTACGAAAAGAATTAAGTTCATCAAGCTCAACAGAAGTTTAGTTCCACTTTTAGACAGATGGCACGCCCCTTTCAAGTGCGAACAAAATCAAACCAAGTACATCCAGTCCTCTGCAAAGTGGCATGATGTTTTTCCATCCAGGTCTACAACGCTCCAACCAATTCTGCAACTACAGAGCTGTTGAACTGCAGACTGTCTCCATCACGAGCGTGGAAATGGGTCCTTGCATCGCTCTAGAATGGATCAGGTGTTGCATATCCCAACTAGGCCCACTGGAGGGTACAGAGGTGCCCTCTGAATGGATTTTGTTGTTGTTAAACCTGCACAGGGAGACAACTGCCGAGGCTGGCGCAGGGAGACCTGCTGTAATACACCCTTACTGCTGAACATGCGTTCTCCTGCAAGACTGATCATTTTAAAGGTCATTTGTAATTTGCCAAGAGGAAGGAATTACAGAGGCTAACAGGTATAAAGCCTAACTGTAACAAATTACAGTATATGTCCTGTTCATGCAACTAGAAAACAAACATAATCGATCACTGGCTCATCACTTACTTAGGCTGTTCAAGTTGGCAATTCTTTCAATGCAGTTTGTAGACAGCGACAGTTTCCTTTAAAAGCAAGAATAATCAATTTGCAGTATAGAAGGATCACTGTATCAGATAAGTTCCACATCCAAACACCACTGCATTAGGAATAATTGTCTATTCTTCTCTCATTAGATGGCAAACCAACCGGATGTGTAAACAGACTTAAAATATCCTCAAACCATCAAGACTTCTGCAACTTCATTTGGCTTCTGAGAAAGTCCCGTGATTACTTACATGACATACTGGATTTTCTTCTTATGCGTAGCCTCATCAAACACACCAGTGTTTATTTCTGAAATGGCTCTAAGCTCTTTCTGAAAGTTCTGCTTAAGTTTCCTTTTTTTTTTTTTCATGGGTTTTGGAATGGATCAGAAATACGCCAGTTAGCTGACAGAGTCCAAACATGGACCTGCAATTATATACTGACAAATAGTACATAATTTTTCCGGGGAGATATTAATACAGAATCTACCCTAACATCTTCTCAGGTTAAGTGACAGGGATCTCTGAATTAAAAAGAGGAACTGTGCGTGGAAAGAGAAGCTCAGCTGAGAAAACAGAAGAGAAAGCTGCTGCTTTGAAGGCCACACACACAGAGAATAACATATTTGCCCAGTGGACAGCAGAAAAATTACACATTCATATAAACAGAAGAGAATATTTGGTTTCCAACTTGTTTTTAACTGAACTTACTCGCAGTTAACAAGCGTGGAAAGAGATTCATCCATCCTCTCTACAGGAGGAATCTGACCGTACAGTTTCACCTCTTTTGCCTCTGAAGCCTTCTGACCATTTTTTTCTTCCTAAAAGAAAAGAGAAGGTGAAGAAGAGGCTCACTGCTACGTCCAAAAATTACCGTACTAAAAAATTACTGGGAAAGCGATTACTGCAGAAGTCATTCCAATATACTACTAAAAGGTATGACTGGAAAGGGAAAGCATTTTGAATATTGTTTATCACGATTCCTGCTGGCATAGCGTAAAGAGACTAGCTTATTTTCAAGATACCGGAAGAACTTGCACATGGCATACGCTTTGTTTAAAGTTGTATTACAGTTGAGCAATTTCATTAAGGAGTGGTCTGCCATAAAGAAATGGAGAACAGATGGAGGCTGGAAATTCTGAATGGAGGGACTTCCAAGGGGACTGACACCTGGGAGCCTCAGCTAGGGCCAGAACAGTCTTAAAGCTCTGACAGACAAATCTCCTTCCCACTTCACCCAGAAAACTTAAATCTTGTGCCTCACTCACAACCCAAACTGAACACAGGGCAGTGCCTTTTGGGGGAGAACCTCAACAGATTCACAGAGTTAAGAATCTAAAAAAAATTACATTTCTAATTAGCCCTTAAAAGTACAGAGGAAGGTTTCACACTTTAGAGAATACAGCAAAGTTCTTACTTACAACTTGGGTTGATAATTTTCTAGATTAAATCCTTTATAAAGTTCAGAGCTTTAGAAAAATGCCCATAAGCTCAGCATCTGGGTTTATTAAAAAAGATAGCCTATGATACCTTTTCCAATTCTGAGGCGATGGTAACTATTGACTAAACACTTGAACACGTATCTCTTTAGGTAGTTCCGCCAGTTTTGACAGCTGCCTCCGGGACAGCACAACAGCAGCGTTCTGTCCGTTCGCCCCGTGTTCAGCAGGAGGACTGGCGGTCCATTAACAACAGAGAAATCTCCTCAGTGCTTCCAAAACAAGGGCTCTTGTTTTCTCCCCCATTTTTACACAGCTGCTGAAAAGTGAGACAGCTGAAGTCTGGCCTGGTTTGTACGGCTGCTTTGTAATGACAGGAATGGCGTCCCCCCCACATCACATCATCAGGTTTTGAGAACATTATTTTCTCTCTTACATACCCAAAATACTTCAGGCAACTTAATATAATAAAAAATCAGCATGTTGCCTTATGCATTTATTTCTATTCCAGTTTCTGTCCAAATTCAGTGTGACAATATTTTTATTCCTAACTAGCGATTCAGTAAATCAGCGTGTCAGATGTTTTGTTAGAACATGGTGAACGTGTTCAAACCGAGTCCCTATATAAATGTGAAACTTCCATTTTCTTCTACGAACAACACTGTATCTAGTTGCATTTATACTCAGTTTATAATCTATCGGTTTCTAATAAATAAAAATACATTTTTTTTCTTAAAAACATGAAAGGGAGAGAGCCTCCAACACAGACTGTGGCCAGCAGTGAGCACCCGCAGGAAGAAAATTCGCCCTGGCTGCTGTGCACTGGTGGAAGAAAGGTCGGCTGGACAACCACAATCAGCAACAGAGGAACCACAGGTAGAACAAGACACTTTTTTAAGAACAGGTTATGTGTTTGCTAAGTTAAAGTTGCTTTGATTTAAAGTTGCTTTGATTTAACTAATGTCACTGGCTGTAGGGCATAGGTACACCCTCATGCCAAAGGGAAGAAAGCCATCCAGAATGCAACACAGCACCCGATCCAATTTTACCAGTCACAAGGACCCAGCTTAGGTGTAGCAAAAAGAAGATTTAGACCCACCCCCAGTAACAAGAACAGGAAAGCAAATTCAGCAGTTCAGGCATGACATTAATGGAAACTCACTGACACGGGTCTATTATCTCTGAGACATGTGACAGGAGCAAATGGAAAATAAACCTTTAATAGGAAAGGTGGAGTTGAGGGTTTGGAGGGCAGAAAGAGTGAAGGAGGAAAAGCTGGGTTTTTAATACTCAATTCACACCTCTAGTAACGGTAACATCTGCACGCCATTGCATTCTAGTTCTTATTAGGAGAGCAGAAGTGATGTCTGTGGGATGTACCAACATAACTCAAAAAGCCCTGGAATACTGAAGGTACTAAACAGTGATAAAATTCAAAAAGTTAGTAGTCTTCAACTACATACTGGTACTTTGAGCTTCTAGTACCAATCCTCTGGGTTTCAGCCATTCCTGCCCACGCTGTCTCGCATCCAGATCTTCCAGAGACCCATAAATTCTTGCTCTAGCAGCTGGCCAGAATGAGTGACAGAGTTCACATCTACCAAGCGGCACCTCTGTGGCCTCCTCTGAAATCCACTGAGACTGAGAAAAGAGCCTCACTGTTTTTACTGTGACTGTGAACCTGACCCCACAGCATCCTACATCATACATCTCCACTCTTGTGAGACCACTCCTGGAGTACTGCGTCCAGCTCTGGAGCCACCACTACAAGAGGGATATGGACCTGTTGGAGCGGGTCCAGAGAAGGGCCATGAAGATGATCAGAGGGCTGGAACACCTCTCCTACAAGGCCAGGCTGAGAGAGCTGGGGTTGTTCAGCCTGGAGAAGAGAAGGCTCCAGGGAGAACTTACTGCAGCCTTCCAGTATCTGAAGGGGGCCTACAGGAAAGCTGAGGAGGGACTTTTTACGAGGGCTTGTAGTGATAGGATGAGGGGCAATGGGTTCAGAGTGGAAGAGGGGAGATTTAGATTAGATGTAAGGAAGAAGTTCTTCGCTCTGAGGGTGGTGAGACACTGGAACAGGTTGCCCAGGGAGGCAGCAGAAGCCTCAACAGTGGACGTGTTCAATACCAGGTTGGATGGGGCTTTGGGCAACGTGGTCTAGTGGGAGGTGTCCCTGCCATGGGAGGGGTGTTGGAACTAGATGACCTTTGAGGTCTCTTCCAACCTAAACCATTCTATGACTCTATGATTTGAAATTACATCCTCACCCTTGCCAACAAACAGCTTTCTAGAAGGCTCCAAGGCCAGGTCAGTTCACCATCCCAAATGACTGCATTAACACAACACTTTAAGAAGAAAAACAAGCAAGAAACTCGTTCTGAGTTAAGCTTTGCACAACAGGAGGAAACATACGTTAAAAGACAATAGCAGAATTTTTGGTGACTTCAGTACGGTGAGAATTTCCTACTTGTTGATTCTGTGGGAAGGATGACACGCCAGTTAAATGAACAGAGCGTAATTAGCACATAAGGTATCCCCAGCTTTAAATCTCTTTGTAGCCTCAAGCCTTCTATCAATGCACATGCAGCAGAACAAGGCAGGAGAGCAAAGCAGACTCATCTTTACCAGCCATATCCACTTCATGAGAACTCACAGAAAATCCTACAGAATATCTTATAAATCAATAATAATAATAACAACACGAACATTTTTACTTTGTGAAACTTTTTATAGCAGATGCTTCAAGCAAACCTATTTCTTACAATAAGTTTGAAAAACAGATTTACCTGAGCACAGTAAACCCCACGCCATGGAGTACTGCAAAGCAGCTACTGTTCTAGTACTTACCCATTTGGCTAAAGCTTCTTTGATAGTTGTTGCTTTTGCCTAAAAACGAAAGAAATGTGAATGAATTTTCATTGCAAAGTCTTAGCTGGCTTGTTCACTGCAGACCGAGCTCCTCTCCCTTCTCTCTCCCTACCCTCCTTGTCTACCCCCTTCCACCACTTCTCTCCATGATCTTCCTCCAGCTGAGTCTAAGAAGCTGGAGCCCCGCCAGGTCCCATCATTGTATCTTCTGGGGTGCTTGGCAGCACTTCCAGAAGCAATAAAGCGAGGATGTTATCTTCTGATCTTATTCTCTGCCCCATGTGGAGCACAGGTTTGGGACACGGCTTGTTAGCTTCGGTGGTGAAATTCAATTCTATTCAATGACATAAGAAGTTGCTGCACCAAAAAAATGTGTTCTAATGCTCTTAAACCCCTACACTTTCTATTATTGTGCATTAGCAACTTCCTGTCTGAGAGCAAGTCTGTGAAAAGACAGAACGATGCGGCCTCTTAAGATTCGCTGAGGACAATAAGGTACATCTTGCCAAAAATCAATGGGTTTATTTGTTTTTCTCCAATCATTTTACGTTGAGCCAGATCATGTGAAGTGAAAATGTGAATGATTCATTTAGGGAAAATCTGAGAGCTGCTCTACAAGGCTTTTTAAGGACTGACCCACTGACCAACTTTCTGCTATCGCTAACTCCAACTTTCCTACCTCACCTCAGAGTCTTATCAAAACCACATGACGATATCCAGAACCAGTAGTATCTAGAGAAACTCGGGTATATCCTAAACATTAAACACATTCCAAGATGTCTTTCGGATTAAAAAGGTTCCAGAGACCAAGCTTCCACAACTGATCAACAGCCTTGTTTCTACAAAACCCAGACTGCTATTCACACGTGGACACACGTGTTTTGCTCTTCACACGTGGACAGAAGCAGCGTTTCGGGTAATCAGATATTAGAAAAATGACTGTAAAAGTCAAAACCAACAAACTAATTTCCACACAAAATCTTACAGGCAATCACCTCGGTCAATGAGCTCTAGACCCCTGGAAACTGGACCCAACGGTGGACAAGAATTGAGGCAGCTGTATGTAAAAGAACGGCTACAGCCACTGAGCTCCCACTGACAGTCTAAGACCCAGAAATACCCAGGAGCCTGAGCACGTGCCTCAACTATCAACATTTACCTTCCTTTAGACATGCCGCTGGCAGGTATTCATTTTAATCCTGTCTGTACCATGTGACAGTTACTCTCAGTCCCATCATAGATGACCTGGCAAACTTGTGCCATGGCAGTATCTCCTCAGTGACCTCCTCTGGTTCAGAAGATCACATCCACAGTTCCCATTCCAACAGCCTCATGAAACCCCATTAACAGCTACCAGTGTACCAGCAAAAACAGCTGGCTTCCAGTTAACGAGGTACTTTGGACAGGAACTTCATTGCATTTTTCATAACGATCGTAGCCAATCATTACGGCACTCAGGTACGTGACCTCAGTGACTCATGTTGAAGACAGAACCAGATTTATATCACCAGCGCCTGCTTCTATTTCAAACTCATGCCTAAAACCCAATTGGACTTTAAAGCCAGTGATCCATGTGAACATGACGATCAGCTTATTCCCTGACCTCTACTAAGTTAGAATCATCGAATGGCTTCAGTTGGAAGGGACCTTAAAGATCCTCTAGTTCCAACCCCCAAGCCATGGGCAGAGACACCTCCCACTAGACCAGGTTGCTCAAGGCCCCATCCAACCTGGCCTTGAACACCTCCAGTGATGGAGCATCCACAGCTTCCCTGGGCAACCTGTGCCAGGGTCTCACCACCCTCATGGTGAAGAGCTTCTTCCTTACATCTAATCTAAATCTCCCCTTCTCCAGTTTAAGCCATTACCCCTCGTCCTATCAACAAGTGACTTGTCTCTCCCATTGTAACTACCCCATTTGGTGGAAATACAGAAATCAGCAGAGTGGATTGTCAAGAGAACACGATTCAGGAATTTTCTTTGAAGCACAGCTGAAATTTCTGTAGGTAACTCATAGTATCTTCTGCCAAGGGAAAGCTCCCTCTGAGAAGCCTGTTTTCAGGGCTGCATATTAAACAATTTCCTACAGGTATTTAGACTAAAGAAAGTTAAATAAAATACTCAAAATGCCAAGTGATCAGCAGCTGGAAGAGTCACTGTCAATATGGCAGGAACAAGAAATATTAAAGGGAAAAAAAATCCCATCCCTGTACATAACAAAATTGAAACACAGGAAAACATTTTTCCCCCAAGACATGGTTACCGGACATTAAAGCACTTACAAAATTCAGACCCCCGCGAACAAGTGAAACAGCGACACTTCGCCTTCCTTTGCAAACATTTATTTGTACGTCAGACCAAAACCGAGCCCAGGCCCGTCGCTGCGGGAGCCGCAGACACTGCTGCCTCCCAAACGCCCGCTCGCCCGGGTTTTCCCGGGCTGCCATCCCGGCCTCCGCACGACCGGCCTCTGTCCCTCAAACCCCGCCGCTCCGAGGCACGGGAGCAGGCCCTGGCCGACGCCCCGCGCTCCCCCGGGCCAGCCGTGTCCGGGCTGGGCTCCGCGCTGCCGTTCCCGGCACACCCGGGGCAGCGCTGAGGGGACGC
>VZZY01019063.1:0-12339 GCA_013400335.1 Eurystomus gularis | reverse complement strand
CTGGCCCGGCACAGGGAGCGGGCAGAGACCCGCCACATGCTGCCGCGTCGCTTCCGCCTCTGAGGGCTGATTCCGGGACTCCGGGCGCGCCGCTGGACGAGCAGGGCCGCGGGGTCCTCGCCCTGCCTGCCTGCCTGTGCCTCCTCCCCTGCCCGCCTCTGCCTCTGCCTCCTCCCCTGCCCGCCTCTGTCTCCTCCCTTGCCTTCCCTCGCTTCCGCGGCTGACGGAGAGTTCTCTGCGGTTTGGGGCCGGTCGTGGCCCCGGGGCTCTCCTCCTCGTGTCTTCTCGCCGCCTCTTCCTCCCATGTTGGTTGCCTCACGGTCTGTGCAAGGTGGGTTACGTCTCCACCAGGCTCTGCTCAGCCCTGGCACATGCACAGCCAGGTGAATTGGGAAGGATGGTGATGGTGGTCAGGGGTGCAGGAGGGATGAGGGAGGAGTGCTTTCACAGACTCTTGAGGCGGGTCAGGAAGCACCTGGCTCTTCCAGTAATGGATTGTATGCAAGGGTTTAAAAAAAAAAGGCCATTCTGTCTGTCTTATCCAAAGCTTTTGCTTCAAAGGGAACTCCAAAGGCAGAGCTGCTTCCCCAGGCTCCCTGACTCTTCCTGGGAGCTGCACATAGAGGTGCCTCCAGCTCAGAGCTCCCCATGTCTGACTTGGTGGTGTGAAACAAGTGGAAGCTTCTGAAGGAACCCTCAGTATTGTCATATTTTGATATACTAAATGATCAGAGGTAGTGGACAGAGTCTCAGAAGCCTTCCGTACCCCGAGGAGATTGCCCTGTCTCTCCTAAATAGGTGAAGTACTTTGTCGTCTAGCATTAGGGTATGCTGTCTGGTGTCCAGCCCTCAACATGTGGCATCTTCTCCTGTTGTTGAGAGCAACACTTCTTGGCTTGCAGTGCTGGATTTTATCACCAACTTGACCATATGCTGGAGCCAATGCTAAGGCAAAGGGCCCTGAAGGCTTAACCAACACTCCTTCTCCGCACTTGGTGCCCCTAAAGCAGTGAAGGTAAAAGAGGGCTACGTGTTAGTCTCCTTTGGCCTCCTCTCCCCACCTGGGCAGCCCTTGCTCCCAAGGTCCTGCAAGTTCCAACCTGGAATGAGATGCAGAGATCCCTGCTTCCAACCAAAACATCCAAATGACTCCATGGATTTCAAATCTCAGTCTCTTTATTACAATTCTCACCCTAATAATGAAGTTCCACATCCTGTGGGAGAAGATGACAGTGGCTGTAAATTCAGCAGCAGGGCTTTTTGCAGGACATCTTGCGGCCAGAAGTGTCCACAAGCCAGAGCACTTCCTTCTGAAGGGAAGGTGGAAGGAAGGCACAGAGGGAAAACAGCCCTTCCAAGGGTTAAGCAGAGACACCCAGTGCCTATAGCATGTGTTCTTACCCCCTTCCAGCAGCACAGAGATCAGAGACATTTCCGTTTGTGACCAGACATTCACCGTGAGCGTGGTGAAATCCCAAATGAGCATTTGAGAGGTGTTGCTTTAAAGTAGGAGCCCAGGATGGTGTTTGCACGTAGAGCCCGCCATGATGGGCAAAGCACAGTCAAGTGCTGGAAGAATAGCAAGTGCCTGAGAAATGTAACGGCGCCTTTTGCACATTACCTGTTTTATCGAGGGCTGATGCAAAGTATTTGCCCGTCCTTTTCTTGACGCTTGAGGTAAAAGGTTCAGGGGAAAACAGAAAAGGCAAATCTGGTTTGTTTCCGAGTTATGGATGTGCAAAGTCAGGGAAGATTCTGTAGTTGCACCAAACCCTTTGGACAAGGTTTGACCTGATGAATGTAAAAGAATTTATCAGCTTTGGTTGTTTGTGCTTGTACGTTATTTTTGGCACATTATTAGTTATTTAAATATTTGTTGAAAAAAGCCTGGATCTGTGGCCAAGCATGAACTTGAGCTTTAGAATAAGCCCTGAGCTCCCCACCCAGGACTGCCCACTTCTGAAGCACGGGATGGTGTCCTATAGAATACAAAGGGAAAAAGGGAGGATCGATGCAGTGCCCTGTGCCAGGGTAAGACAAAATCCGAAAATTTTTCTTCCCTTGAGCCTGCAAAAGCTTGCAGGCTTCAGTGGCATTGTAGCCAGATTTAATAAAGTGATCATCTTGTCCAACAATGAATAGTAACTGTGCTTCAGCTTTCTCTAGTGGGATTAGGCTTTGGTTGCCAGGGGCTTGAAAGGGGTCGAGAAGGCTGTCAGAACAATCAAAAATATTGGAATCAGTGACTTTGGCCTGTTGTCCATCAAAGGGCAAACCAGGAATGGTTTTATCCTTGTAGCAGAGAGGAATAATTATATTGGCCGCAGCGCCATTGAGGGAAGCAACAGCTGTGATGTTCTTCAGGAAAGTGGCCATGGCAAGACACAGATCCGCTCCTTTGGAGAAACCGAGCAGGCCAACCCCCGGCCCCTTCACCTGGTAGACAGGAGAAAATCCACGTCAGTACTGAGCTGCAAAACGCAACAGCTAGTTCATGGGGAGGGACACTGCATAATGCCGAGAGTTCGTGAAACACTGTGAAGGAGGTGATGGCAGTGATTAGTTGTTGTTCTGGACAGGTGTCAAGCCCCCCCCGCCCCGTTCCCACAGACCCCACCCTTCAAACCACTGCCTTTGGTAATGTTCCCTGGTGCAGTGACATCAGCCAAGAGAGGAAGGAACATGATTCACCAATTTGAGGACAGGTTGTTGGACAGCTAAGAGTTACTAGTCTTAAACTCTGGCAGATGCTCTTTACTTCACTTTTGAGACTGCAGGAGGACCTTTGGTGGCAATTCATGAAGGCTTTCTCCTGTACAACCTTCCCACCTTGTTTTGTCTCCCCTGTCTCTTGTGAGATTGTTTTGTGATCTCTGTCCACCACCCTTCCAGTGCAGATCTGTTTGACCCTCCCTCTTTCCTAGAACTCAGACACTCAAACTCCCGGCAGATGCCAGCTGTGCCAGGTGAGCATTTCAGCAGCTTCCTCCAGAGATAACTTGGGCAAAGGGACAGGCACTTTGGAGAAGCACTCCCAGGGGAACCCAGGGGGACATGGGGGGTGCTCCTACCTGTGGGTGCTGCAGCATGTAGTTCACTGCCTCTTCAAAATATTCCAGGTTGAGTTCGGTTGGCTCCTGAGGCAGATCTTCATACCGGTAATAAGCCAGGGCCAGTGTGGCAAACCCGTGATTGGCCAGCAGGCTGGCTCTGTGCTCAAAAAGACCGCCTCCAAGTCCATGTATATCAATGATTCCTGGAAAGGTGTCCTCTCCTGGAGCAGACAAGATGAAAAGCAGGTTTCTTTGGTTTAGAACGCATCAAACCAGGTACACAACAGGAACTGCAGAGGAGCATCTTTTGGGGAAAGGACATAACCAGTTACTCAGCTGTGTGGTGTCAACAGCTGAAAAAAACGCTGGTAAACCTTGAAAAAACTGGTAGGGGTTGGAAGGAACCTTTGGAGAGGACTATTTAGTCCAATTTCTCTGCTAAAGCAAGTTCCCCTAGAGCAGGTTGCACAGGAATGCATCCAGGTGAGTTCTGAAAACCTCCAGAGAAGGAGACTCCACAACCTCTCTGGGCAGCCTGTTCCAGGGCTCCGTCACCCTCACAGGAAAGTTTTCCTGATGTTGAGGTGGAACTTCCTGTGTTCCAGTTTGTGCCTGTTGCCCCTTGTCCTATCACTGGGCACCACTGAAAAGAGACTGGCCCCATCCTCTTGGCACTCATCATTTAGGTATTGATAAGCATTAGTAAGATCCCCTCGCAGCCTTCTCTTCTCCAGGCTAAACAGCCCTGGGTCTCTCAGCCTTTCCTCATCACAGAGATGCTCCAGTCCCCTCATCATCTCTGTAGCTTCTGTTGGACTCTCTCCGGTAGTTCCCAGTCTTTCTTGAACTGGGGAGCCCAGAACTGGACACAGTAACTCCAGATGTGGCCTCACTAGGACAAGGTATGTTGGGCATAATGTCTCTGCCTGTGATCAGTATCAAATTCTGCATGGGATGCCACAGGTATCCCACTGAGTGATTGGAAGATGGTTGTTTGGATCTTCCCTTCTTGGCCCAGGATCCTCTTTTCCTCATCCTGTGAAAATCCTGCTGCTATCTACCCAGGGCAAGGGAAGAGGGTGCTCTACATGTCACATTCCTACAACCTGGTGGGTTTTGGGGCCACAGGGCCCAAGGAAGCTCCACAGGCCCCAGGCCAGAGGAGGTGTCCCTAGCCATGTTGGGGAGTGAGTAAGACCCAGGTCACCCCTACTCTTGGCTTCAGGAGCGCCACAGTCCTGAGCATGCTCATGTCTCCCACTCCTGAGGGATATCCTCTTGCCACAGTCTCACGCCCTGCACCACGGTGGCCTGTGCATCCTCAAAGGGGGCTGTGGGTGGAAGGTGGGAACATGCTGCTGGGGGTCATGAAGGAGAGAGGAGTGCACAGCACTTGTTTGCTCTGCCTTGGCCTGAGGAGAGCCTTACTACCCAAAGCAGTACCATGCTCTTCCTTCTGCTGCTGTTTGCATGCAGGTAACAGCACATCTCCTGGCTCTCTAGACTGCGAGTGTTCAGGCAGTGGCTGTGTAGCCCAGAGGCCAGGAGTGTGGTTGTCGGTGGCCCAGGGCTCAGCTGAGCATAGCAGGGCTCTGTGGGCTTGCACTTAACATGCACAGAAAAGGTGACAATGGTGAACAGGGCTGTGGGGGTGGCTCAAGGAAGGTGGGACAGCACCATAGCAAAAGCCTGTACGTGGCCTTAGGTCTTTTGCTGAGGAATATCCAATGCCTGGATGTGAATGTAGAGATGTACAACATAGAGAGCACTCCCGGGAACAGAAAATCATGATGGGACTCGTCACAGTGCAGGACAGTTCAAGTGTGGTAAAATCACAGTGGCAAAACACATAGACTTATAGAAGCATCACAGAATGGTCTGGGTTGGAAGGGACCCTTAAAGGCCGTCTAGTCCAATCTCCTGAGGAGGGACATCTTCAACTAGATCAGGTTGCCCAGAACCACATTCCACCTGACCTGGAATGTTTCCAGGGATGGGGCATCAATGACCTTTCTGGGCAACTCGTTCCAGAGTTTGACCACCCTTATTGTAAATTATTTCTTCAACGAATTTCCACATGTCCAAATGGAACTGTGTTAACAGTGACCACAGACGAAGATGGACAGTCAGCAGGAGGAGAATAAACTCCTTCTATCTGGTGCCTAGGAAACGATTTAAAGTGCCGGGGAATGTGGCAAGGGGCTGTCATTTTAAAACACACATGAAAAGAGCGGTTCAGGGGACACTGAGGAAATGCACCAGCGTCAGGCTTCCTGTAAGCGCCTCAGCTCAGGGGCAGCAGGACATTTTGGATACAAAATGTTTGCAGGTGGCTTATTCCGTCTCCTGGTCAGCAGGTGGAGGTAGAGATGAGGCAAGTGAGGGAGCCCTGGGCTGGCTGCTGGAGGGATGCTGAGACTGGGAAATCAGCCCTCCCGCAGCCTGGACTCTGGCAGGGAAGTCTCTGTGTAGGTGCCCAGAAGATCCTGTAGCGTGGTGGCGTCTTACTCAGAAAGGTGTAAGAGCAATTAAATCATTGTCTTTTCTTGATGGAAAGATTTTATCCCTGTAAGTGTTCTTGAGTCCCTTTTCTTCCCCCTTTCACAAACAGATGATGTCCACACGGTGGACCATGGTCACTATATAGTTAGCTGCTAGCATGCTGGGGGGAGAGGAAGGATCCCCCAAACCCTCACAGTGAGAAGTGCCAAGGACTGGCGCTGGAAGGAGGGAAGGAAGGCAGGCAGGAAAGAAGTAGGGAAGGAAGGATGGACAGGAACATTCATGAGCTCCTCTTTAGAGAGGTCATGGAACACCTTATACTGGCAAAACATTGGTTTTGGCAAAAAAAAGGATGGTCGCAGCTGGTACTTACCAGGAGGCAGGAACAGCGTGGCGCGGATCCTGCCCTCTCGCACCGGGACCCTCCGCGCCCCGTCCCGCAGGAACGCCCGCTCGTGCTGCGCCTGGGCCAGGAGCCGCCCGGGGGGCTCCCCGTGGCCCTCCAGCACGTCCAGCTGCAGGAGGAAGGGGCTCTGCACGTCCCGCTTCACCAGCCGCCTGAAGGGCTTCTGGGNCGCCCGCCTCGTCCCGCAAGGACGTCCGCAGCGTGACCGGCTGCCGCGGGGCCAGGCCCCGCACGGCGATGGCCAGCGGCTCATCGAAGAGGCTGCGGGCGGCGGGCGAGAGGCGGATGGAGGGGGCCATGGAGGAGAGGCCGCGGGCAGGGGCCATCCTGGGAGCCCAGGCCAGGATACATCGTCGCATTGTGGTGCTGGGCCAGGTCGTCTGCTTCTGCCAGCCATGGGAGCTGGCCCAGCACAGGGAGCGGGCAGTGATCTGCCACATGGCTCTTGTGTTGCTGCCTTCGCTGTGTCTGCATTCAAGCTGAGGCTTCTTCTACAAATACAGCTTCCCACACACAGGCGAAGGGAGGGGAGTAGGGGCAGGAGCTGTGTGGGCTCGCTCTCTTCTGGAGACGTCAAGACTGCCAGGAGATTCCTCTGAAGCCCTGTCAGCACCCACAGAAGGGCGGGACCAACACAGCCATTCCCCTGGAATTGCAGTAGCATCTCCAAATGGGCAGGTCTGCCCAGGCAGTTTTTGACGAATGGCATGTTTATCTGCTGTGGTGGCAGTTCTCTAAACCAGGCCTTCTGGCTACTAGACCAAGTCCTTGCAGGACTGGGCCAAGGTGCAGCCACAGACCTCCTCCCTAGCTTCTCTCTTGGGCTGTTTTTCCTCTCCCAAATTCGGCCAAGCTACAGGCTCTCCTCAGATAAGGTTACCACTTTGCTGCATGCAGAGCTGGGGGGAATTGTCCCCACAGCCTGGGACTATTTTTGCAGCTTGCTCCTGCCACTGCCATGGACTGCTCTCCCTGGAAAGGCCACCCCTGTTACATGATCCTGTACCCAACAGGGCGTTGTCATGTGTGACCAGCTGTAGGCATGGGGAGAGCGGTGGGACAGCATGGCAGAGTCTGGTACAGAGCTGCTCTTCACTCCCCTCTGCTCCAGCTCCTGTCCCCACCTAGCCCCTGGGGGAAGATGTTCTGAAGAAGCTCATATGGAATGGGAGCTCACCTTCCTCAGCAGGGGCTTCCCAAGAGAGGCTAGAGTGGCCTTGTGCTGGGATGGGTGCATTTGGCCATGGTCTGGGAGCATCTCAGGGGACAGACAGCCCCATGAGCCTCGCACTGCTCTCCTGGCATCTCTTGGGACTTGCAGTCTTGTGCCTCTCACCAGACGACAGCCGCTGGCGTAGCCATGGGCTGTCCCAAAACTTGCATCCCTCCCTCCTGCTCTGCCACTTGCCCCTCTTGCCCATGCCCAGAGAGGGGCTTTACCCGCAGTGGGGAAGGCCCACCAGTATCAGCCAGCGCTGCTGATAATATCCGTTACCAAACCTGCCAGGCAGGGAAAGGTGCCCCAGTGAGGACACCCGGATGCAGAAGACAGGACAGGGCTGAGAGGCAGCTGCCAACTCTGAGGTCTGCCCCGCCACACCAGGCTGGCTAGGAGGACACCTGGAGCCTGGAGACACCCAGGATGGCCGGTTCAGCAGGGCAGTGGGAGATGGCATCCATGAGGGGGGTGGCAGTCCTCCAGAACCCACAAGGGTAATGGTCTCTGTCAGGCTGGAGGAGGACAAAGCAGTTAGAGGTGCAGGTGGCAGTTTGTCATACACCAATGTCTTGGTGTGAGTGTGGCTGCTCCACGGAGGTGGGGCAGGAGGCCCTCAGGGCCTTTCCACACACAGGGCCCTGGCTCCACCCTGGGTGAGAAGGTGGTTGAGATGCAGAGATCCCCACTTCCAACCAAAACATCCAAATGACTCCATGGATTTCAAATCTCAGTCTCTTTATTACAATTCTCACCCTAATAATGAAGTTCCACATCCTGTGGGAGAAGATCACAGTGGTTGTAAATTCAGCAGCAGGGCTTTTTGCAGGACATCTTGCGGCCAGAAGTGTCCACAAGCCAGAGCGCTTCCTTCCGAAGGGAAGGTGGAAGGAAGGCACAGAGGGAAAACAGCCCTTCCAAGGGTTAAGCAGAGACACCCAGTGCCTATAGCATGTGTTCTTACCCCCTTCCAGCAGCACAGAGATCAGAGACATTTCCGTTTGTGACCAGACATTCACCGTAAGCGTGGTGAAATCCCAAATGAGCATTTGAGAGGTGTTGCTTTAAAGTAGGAGCCCAGGACGGTGTTTGCACGTAGAGCCCGCCATGATGGGCAAAGCACAGTCAAGTGCTGGAAGAATAGCAAGTGCCTGAGAAATGTAACGGCGCCTTTTGCACATTACCTGTTTTATCGAGGGCTGATGCAAAGTATTTGCCCGTCCTTTTCTTGACGCTTGAGGTAAAAGGTTCAGGGGAAAACAGAAAAGGCAAATCTGGTTTGTTTCCGAGTTATGGATGTGCAAAGTCAGGGAAGATTCTGTAGTTGCACCAAACCCTTTGGACAAGGTTTGACCTGATGAATGTAAAAGAATTTATCAGCTTTGGTTGTTTGTGCTTGTACGTTATTTTTGGCACATTATTAGTTATTTAAATATTTGTTGAAAAAAGCCTGGATCTGTGGCCAAGCATGAACTTGAGCTTTAGAATAAGCCGCAACAAGTGCCAAGACAAGTACCAAGCACCTCCTATGCACAAATTTCTTCCACTCCCTGGAAAATTATTCCCTGGTGCTGTGATGCCAGCCAAGAGAGGGCAAGCTTGATGACACCATTTGAGCACAGTCTGCAGGAGAAAAGTAAGAGTATTCAGAGCTAGTGTGGAAAGCTTTTGCTAGTGGTGAGCTATAGGATTGGCCTTTGTGAGAAGAGACCAGGGGCTGCCCCCATGTTGAACAGAAACAGTTTGAGCCAGCTCCAAAATGGCTGCTCTGCTGCTCAGAGTTGGTGGGAGGGGAGGTTTTTTTAGTTGTGCTCTGATTTCTCACTATGCTACTTTGTTATTAACTGGCAATAAATGAAATTAATCTTCCCTAAGTCAAGTCTGTTTTGCCTGTGATGATAATTGTTATTTCCCCGTCCTTATCTTGACCCATTGGATTAGTTTCTCCACTGGTCCTGTTAAGGAAGGGGAGTAAGAGAGCAGCTTGGTGTGTATCTGACAGCCAGCCAAGGCCAATCAACCACAGCTAGATACCAACAAATGCTTTTTATCTTGTATTTTTGAGATCAAGTATTCATATGGGGCATGTGGTGACAATTCGTGAAGGTTGCTTTCAAAAATGCATGTCTCTCTTCTCCAGAACACCACAAGCCTGCCACCGCTTTCCTGGCATGTCCTGAGACTTTGCAGTCTTGCACTTGTTGCCAAATGACGGCACCTGATGTGACCATGGGCTGCCCTAAGGCTCCTGTCACTCCCTCCCTCCTGCTCTGTCACCTATTCTTCTTGGGAAGAACTGAGAGGGCCTTGGCTGCACTAGGACATGCCCATGGGTTTTGGCTAGGCCAGTTGGGAGCATGGATTACAAAATATCCTGGGTAGGGCCGGGGCGTTTCATTTGACACTAATACTCTTTTATCAGTTCTGATCTCATATAAAATTTTGCAATCCAAACACAAAGCAGCAGGCGTGCATTCTTTGAGAGAAAATTGCAGAACAGCTTCTTGGATGATCAGACCATATTTGGGCCAGAAGTGGAAGCTACCGGCCAGAGCTTGTCTTTCCAGAGGAGAAGTGAGCCCAAGGCACAGAAGACAGATCTCTTCCAGCAAAAAGATCTCTCTTACAGCAGCCTGAGAGCTCTTAACCAGAAACACCAGCACCACTACTTTTTCTGACGCCCTGTATTGTGCAGTTTCTGTAGTTCAGCAATCAGAGATGTTTCTATTTGTGATGAGACGCTCACTGTAAACGTGGTGAAACCTCTGCAACAAAGATGGAGGTTGCTTTAAAGTATGGGCTGAAGAAGGTATACACATGGAGAGAGCACGGTTATATGGAAAGTACAGAAATTTACAGTTCACAGGACACCAGCAAGATAAATGAGCATATGATCTGTTCAGTTAAGATAATTCAAGTCCTATCCCTTTTCCCAATGCCTGATCAAAAGAGATCAGGGAAATAACAGAAAATGTGAATCCAACTCTACCCACAGCTGTAGGTATATCAAGCCATGTTTTTTGGGGTTATACTAGTGCAGGTGTGAACAATAATAATTCAATAAATGAAAAAGCATCTGTCACCTCAGGTCCTTCAGACCTGGGTGTGCTTGCCGGTGAGGTAGAATAAAGCTTAGATCTCTTGCCAAGCATCATCCTGGCCTCATGCTGCCTCGTCCCCCATCCTAGATGGCCATCTGGTTCAAAATGGACTCCTTGCTCCTGGTGAAGGGTGGAAAGAAGGGGAGAATGTGTCTAGCATTTACTTTCTTTGAGATTGCAACCATTTTTCTGGTTTAATTAACAAAACACTTGCCCTTGCAGAAATGATCTGCCTGCCTAGTGATGAAGTGCCTGTCAAGATGAGAGGTCTCCCCAGTACTTCAAGGGCTATTTCAAGACTCAGTGAGTTAACTGACGCTGAACTGAACACCACCCAAGGCAAATGCCAGCACAACATCTTAGCTGGACTGCAGCTGAAGGGGACTCCGGGGGACATTCAGGTCTGCTGAGAGATTGCAGAGTTCATAGGGGTGATGGCAGCTATCAGGGTTTCTGCTGCATTAGCTGCAGGTATGTCCCCCTTCCCATGTCCCATCTGACACCCTGCCCCCTGACCAACACTGGCAGCTGTCCTGGGAAAATTAACTGGGAGTTAATTTTCCCAAGCTGGAAGGGGGCACAGCCAGGACAGATGACCTGGACTAGCCAAGAGGATGTTTGATACCATGTGATGTCATGGTCAGTATATAACGGGGGGACCTGGCCGGTGGGAGGAGGGATCACGGCTCAGGTATAGGCTGAGAATCGGTTCTGGGTACTGAGAAATCACACTGTGCATCACTTGCTTTATGCATACTTTTATTAGTTTCACTGTTGTTATTATTACTTCTTCTCTCCTTGTGTTGTCCTATTATGCTATCCTTAACTCATGAGGTTTTACCTCTTCCTTCTGATTCTTCTTTCCATCCCACTGGGTGAGCGGGGAGGAGTAAGTGAGTGGCCATGTGGTGCTTGGTTGCTGGACCTAAACCAGGACAGAAGCGTGGGCAGGGTGCTGCCCTCACGATGAGCGTGAGGAATGATTCTCTCAGATGTGACTGCCATTGCTGGTGCTGAGGGGCGATGCAGCTCTCAGCCTCATTCCAAAGGCATTTGCACGATTGGCCCTTGTGAAGTGCTGGGGCCTGAGTTGTGGGCCCCAAGTTGGAGCTGACCTGTGAATGAGTCACAGAATGTTTTGTTTTTCCTATTGGCTTCATGTTCCAGAGGCAGAACCTGGCCCACCTGTGTCTCTGTGGCTCTGCCCTCACCCAGGTGGTCCTGGTTGGGGTGATGGGTGAGGCCAGGGCTACTTTAACCAGGAGCCACTGAGCTGGAGGAGCTTTCTGTTGGGTGTGGCTTCTGTTGGGGCTGGTTGCATCTTGCTGACCTCTCTTGATGCTGTCCTTCCATGTGAAGGGCCCCTGAGGAGCCATCTCTGTCTGTTGTGTCCAGCAGGCGATGCTGGCACCACAGCGGGCAGTGGAGGAGCTGGGCCCACAGGAACCGATGGCAGGACTGTCTGAAAGAAGCCTTCTGAGGGGATTTGGTGAGTTCAGCGTTGGCCTGTGTGATCAGGTGACTGATGGCAGCATGAAATGATGATGGCTGAACCAGCGGAACATCTTGCTGCCAGATGACATGGCATGGCTTATGGTCCCGTGTCTGCTGTCAGGGGTTGGGTGAGTTGTCACATGGGTGCACAGTTGCTCAGCTTTCCTACTCCCTCTACAAAGCTTTACTTTATAACGTAGTCAAACTGTTACTGTTTGGCCTAAGCAACCCAGCGGTTGCTCGCTGAGGGGCTCGGCTCCAGTGGCAGGTAAGCTCTCACTGGGGGAGGGGTTTGTGGCAAAAAGCATCAGCAAAAGGCTCTTTTGGGGGCTTTTTGAAGCTGGGAAAATTGGCTTCCCTGTGCTGAGGACCAGCCACTTGTGGGGGGCGGCTGGGGTCGGGGATCGGAAGGAGCTGTTAACAGCCCAGCGGCCCCTTGCTGATGCCACCCCCCTGCCTAAAAGCAGCCCCTTGGGAGCTGAGCGAGCCAGCAGCGGGCGGGCGGCCAGGGCAGGCTCCCAGAGCAGGCCGCAAACCAGCTGACGGCGTGGCGGGGCTCTGACAGCC
>VZZY01019062.1:261-24973 GCA_013400335.1 Eurystomus gularis | reverse complement strand
ACAAAACATTCTGCTAAATTGTGGCTTATCCACAGGTCAATTCCATCATGGGGCCCACAGCTCAGGGCCCACCACTTCACCCCATCTCGCAAAGAACAGCTTCACTGTTGGAATTTCATTGACTTCTACTGTACAGAGGATGGATGCACTCAATTTATTTAGATTTCCTACAAATTGCCATCATCCTTGAGTGCTCCTGTTACACCTTGCATGCATCTGAAGGAATAGAGGAAGATAGCGTAAATGGAAAACTATATGAAATACATTTCAGTTTGAAATTCAGACTAAAAACCAGTGACTAATGAAGACTCTGGGATCTGAAAAAACTGCACAGATGGAGAAATCAAAATAAATTGTGTTGGCCCCACTAGTAAACAGTAGATTGGTTCAAAATATTGGGAGCAAAATATACAGGAGTGTGGAAGGCCACAGCACTGATGTCCTGGCTTGAGCTAGAACAGAACTAATTCTGTTCAGTGATTTCAGCTCAGTCTCTTCTAACTAACGGCACTGTCTGAAGTTAACGACAGATTTTCACAGATGTCTCTGCTTCCAGCAGTGATAACGCTCCATGTTTAGAGTCACTACCAAGGTGCATGCAGAAAGGCTCTTGCTTGCACTTGCTCCTGTGCAGACCAAGGTCACTGCTCAATCTTGTGCCCCTCATTGGGGTGCAGTAGGTAAGAGGTGGCACCTGTGGGGAGGAGCAGCCAGGACAGGGGACCCTAAACTGACCAGCAAGGGATTCCATCCCATGTATGGCATGTTCAGTATAATGCTGAGGGATCACAAGGGTCAAGCCTCTTCTTCAATGGCCAGCATCTGAGGAGGACTTGGTCTGTTCTGACTTCAATCCTGACCCAGTGCTCCTGATTCCAGTTCCACCTCCTGAATCCCATTGCCATCTGCTGCTAAGTCCTGTTTGGGACTTCCCCAGTGCCTGTTCACAGCATCAGTGGTGATGATGATGTAATTGCCTTTGGGGGTTTGGGTTTAATCCTGGTTTTGTATGTATTTGTATATATTCTATTTTATTATTATTATTTTCATTAAAGCTGTTTCAGTTTTCTTTTCCAATCCATAAGTCTATCTTATTCCCTCCCTCTTCTCCTTTGGGAAGGGAGAGGGCTTAACAGAGAGCGTCTGTTGTAGGTCTAGCGGACAGCCCTGACCCTAACCCTTGACAAGTGAGAAGCAGAGAAGTACACACTGGGAATGCTCATCACAGCAATAACAAGAATGTGAACACAGGGCACCTGGGGACTTCATCACTTCCCATCCTTGACAGTCATGTTCCTTCTGACAAACCTTTATTCATGGGATTTGTTCAAATAAAGAAAATGCTACAAGAAGAACTATTTGCAGGACTCACTGGTTATTCTATTTTTGAAGTGTTTTCTGCACAAAGAAACTTATGGTCAAACTGCATGATTAAAAAAACAAGGAATTTTTAGAAATAAGTTTCTTACATTGACAGTGTGGAGCAGCTCGAGCACTTGCTGTGCTTGAGCATATAGCCCAGGAGAGCAAGAAGGTTATAGCATTTTTTCAGCTACATCCCCTCCAATGAACTTTTCAACTCCAGTCTTCTCTTAAGACCAGATCTCCAATTTATCTTGTGTGCTAAAGGGCTTTTCTTTGCTGTGACCACAAGAAGAGACTCGACACCCATACCAGAAATTATAATGGAAACCTTGGAGTAGTGGAAATCTCAGGTGCTGCTTCCAAAGAGTGCCGCCTGCTGCTGAAGATCAGTGTTCTCCAGGGAGTGCTCACTGCCCAGGAATCCAGGTGTGACAGACCCACATGAAGAAGCTCTTGAGAAATGTGTTTGCCGAGTATGGCATCTTCTGCTGATAAATTCTGCTTTAATCTTTGGGGGTTATTTTGTCTTCATTCTCCTGAATGTTACTTCATTTGTCTTGTCTTGTGTCCACAAACTCAGTTAGACATAAAAAAACTTCATCAAAAAACAATACGGGAAACTACACTAGGCGCAGAGTTGGCTTCATTTTTTAACGTGTTCTAGTATTCAGAAAGTTCCTAGATACCACTGAAGGGTCTTAGACTATCAGAAAACCTTACTCCCCAATGCCCTAAATCTACTATGACAAAAGCAAAGCAAGTAAAAATATTCCTTGACCACAAAGAAACACCTGGTAAGACAAATTAAACTCAGATAGGAAATTGTAAGAGTTACGGGCTCAGAGTCCCTTTCTGTTACAAGGAAACAAAGACTTTTGGTGTACTGTGGCTGAATTTGAATTTTCAAAATAGAATAATAGAATCACCAAATGGTTTGGGTTGGAAGGGACCTAAAAGATCATCTAGTTCCGACCCCTCTGCCATGGGGGCTCTCTCTTCTCCAGGCTTCTCCACATTCAGAAGAGTGTGGCCAGCAGATCGAGGAAGTCTCCTCCCCCTCTACTCTGCCCTAGTGAGGCCACCTCTGCAGTATTCTGTCCAGTGCTGGACTCCCCAGTTCAAGAGAGACAAGGAACTACTGGAGAGAGTCCAGTGGAGGCTACAAAGATGCTGAGCGAACTGGAGCATCTCTGTGCTGAGGAAAGGCTGAGAGACCTGGGGCTGTTTAGCTGGAGAAGAGAAGACTGAGAGGTGATATGATCAATGCTGATCAATGGCTAAAGGGTGGGCATCAAGAGGATGGGGCCAGTCTCCCGTCAGTGGTGCCCAGTGACAGAACCAGGGGCAACAAGCACAAACTGGAACTTGCGAAGTTCCATCTCAACATGAGGAAAAACTTCTTTGCTGTGAGGGTGATGGGAGCCTGGACCAGGCTGTCCAGAGAGGTTGTGGAGTCTCCTTCTCTGGAGACTTTCAGAACCCCTCTGGAGCATGATCCTGGGCACCCTGCTCTGGGTGACCCTGCTGGTGCAGAGGTTTGGATGAGATGATCTCCAGAGGTCCCTTCCAACCCCTATCATGCTGGGATTCTGTGATATTTGATCTTTTCCTATTTTCTTTTTTTCCAGCCTCCGCTACTGCCCAACACCAATCTGTTCATGGTGAATGAAGGCATGGCCATCTCATCAAACATAGCACCTTTCTCCCTGCTGGGCATTACCTCTCGCTCTTCTGGAAGGGTCTCCCTCCACAATCCTTCCTTTAAACTGGAAGTCTCACTTACCCCCTGCCTCAGGGGAGAACCAAAACTCAGATTGCAGGAGACCAGAAAAACATCCTTCTTGCCTAGAAAAGATCAAGCTGCAACCCCTCATTTCAGTAAATACAACCTAAACATAGCAGAGGACTGTGTTGCAATTTTTGAAACACCCTTTAGCTCTATGCTTAATCTAGTTGCCCCTCAAACATGCCACTATCTACTGGAAAAGAATATACGTAATTTGCCAAATAAAACAAACCTTATACATGACTTAGTAGAGGATGTTATTACTATTTGATAGAGCATAATCCCACTTATTAATGACTAATTTGGTGCAATAGCTTAGTCCTCAGTGGTTATGCTTCTTTGCATTCCTGGATATGCCCAAATTAAATCATGTTCAGGGACATAACTCCACATTTACCATCAGCACAATAGGGCTCACTCCTGTGAAGCTGCCAAGTAAAACTGCCAAAGAAAAAATAATTATAGATGGAAGGATAAACTAGATTTTTGTTAATATGTGACAGTGGAGTGTTTCAGTAAGACAAAGAGGCTTGTTATTGGCAGAAGGACACACATAGTCTTGTGTCAGGGTACTTGATGGGGCAGCTGAGTGAATGAAACACGTGAGAAAAACCATAGACTACATTAGTACTTTCATAAAAACCCCAGTGAAGAAGTATTAGGGTAATAAGGAACTCAAACATGCAAGTAATTAGAGGTAGTAAAGGAGCAGAAAATAAAAGACACCAAAGCAGTTCTTATACATAACGGGATGTTTCCAGAATTTATATTTTCCTTGCTCTTCCTGGTATTTGGTGGGGTTCTGCCTAGCAGCACTTGTGAAAACAGCAACAAACGTAGACCAAGCACGTCATCTGCAGTTGCATTCTTCACTTCAGCCTTCACAGACCCCAGCCTTTCTTTTCTTCTCCTTGTCTGTTTTTTTCTTATACTACAGAAGCAACATAAATTATTACCAGCCTTCAGCAAGTGCTGTCAATACTCAAATCTCAGCAAGCTAAGTGGTAAACCAGACTTCACAGCAAGTTCAGCGCAGTTTAGACCAATATTCCCTCTAATTCCACGCCGAAAGCACAGAGCTTATCCCAGCACTATGCTCACCAGAATAAAACTCTGGTTTCTTTGCTGGCTACCTCTTCTCTCCCTTCTCATCCAGCAGGAGAGCATTTAATTAAATGAGCGTCAAAATGTTCCCTGCGGCCTCTCCCCTAATGAAATGTCTTTCAGGACGCCCCCAGATGAAGCTTCCTGTGTAGAAAATGCTGCAAAAGCTACATAAAAAATTGCAGTCAATAATCCAGCCTGCTCTGGTTCTGAACATGGCTTGTCACTGCATTTTTATTCTATTGAGCATATACCTGCCAGTGGAATTTTAACACCACATAAAAGGGCACATAGGCTTTAAGGACTTCTGTTTTAGTCTGGTTTTCAGTCAGCAGAAGTATGAAGTGATGGAAGCTTCTCTAACCAGGACATCACTTAATCCCTGCTGAAGTCCCCTTGACGCCCAGGAAATGTAAGCATATGTGTTACTTTAATTGTACGCTTAAAGACCATCCTGACACGTGTCATAGTTGGCCACCTTCCACACTTGTTCACAACCCTACAGGATCTTGCATTTCCCTCAGGGGAATTAATTCTCGTGTTCACACACTCATTTTTCCAAGACAAAAATCCTTCCTCCATTCTGTATGTGTAAACCATCCTAAGCCCAATCAGGAGAAACTTCTAAAGCTTGAGTAATAATTTTCAGACATGATATCAAAACACTGCTTTTCTTATAATAAACTGATGAAAACAAATCACTACTGTGGTTTTAAGCTTTGCCTAAAGCTGCAAGCTGCTCTTTCAGGCCATTATTTGTTTTAAACAACTCATTTCCTAGGTGTATTTCCTTAGAATTTATTACAACATTACTAGTCAGTAAAGGTCACCAAAGAAATCCTTCTGCCATAAGCCTTTTCCACTCATACTCCATCTTGCCAGTTGTGTTCTCAAGCCTTCTGATTTCTTTTTTGTTAGCCCGTTAGGAACATCATTAAAGAACAGACCTGGAATATAATTTCTAAGATGGCTACTGGATTGGATTAGTTGGTGTCACTGTAGGCAACAGGCATTTCTTGCTCTGAGTACTCTGGCATCCCTCTGGTCCTGGCCCAGCCCCCAATCCAGGCGCTCTTAACATCAGAGCTCCTTGCTACCAATCACTTGAAAAAAGGCAATTAATGTCTGGGCTGCCAAATAAAAATCCACTGTCATTCATATGGAATGTGTGTTCTAAGCAGAAGTGAATGAATTCTCAGTCACTGAGATAAAATGCTCAAAGGAGCTGGACCTGGAAAAGCTCCTGTAGATGAAGCCACTACTGCTCAGCGCAATGGTTGTCCTCCAGAAGCCAGTTCAGAAATGGGAGGATTGGCCTAGCACAGATGGGAAGAGAAGAGGACATTTCTTTTGTTCCCCCTTTCCTGCCTCTTGTTTGTGCCTGCTTTGCTTCTCTCTACCAGGCCACCTCCTCCCCATTCCTCCTGCACTGCCCAGCACCCTCTTATATTTCCACTGCTTCCCAGAGAGAGAATGCAATGGCCTGCCAGACATCACTCTTGAAGGATCCCCTCCCTTTTATCCCAATGGATATTTCCTCCATTACTTTGCCTGCTATTTTTAACGACACCTGAAACTCTCTTTTCATCCTCCTGCATGTACCCTTCCCATGTCCATAGATAGCTTGCTGTCCAGTGAGCTGTCAACTAGCCAAGTTACACAATGTATTTATCTACTTTAACACCCTCTCATAACCAAACCTTCCAGCCACTTACCTTTTTATTTCTGGATCTGCTCTGAACTTCTTCCAGCCATCTTCTGCTCAGAAGGGATTGCCACCATATAGGAGTAATTGCACTAAAAATTACAACATCCTGCTCTGGTAAGTGTTAGGATCAACCTCAGAATCACATGGGGTTGTTTTGGGGACTTGTGAGAAACTTGCTGTGAATTGTTCTACCAGAATTTCACTGCCATAATTCTTTCCCTATTTCTCTCTATACTTGCCAGATTATTTTCTTTTGGCTGCAAATTTTTGCATTTCATAGAATCATAAAATAGTTTGGGTTGGAAGGGACCTCAAAGACCATCTAGTTCCCCCCCATGGCAGGGGGGCCATGGCAGGGACACCTCCCACTAGACCAGGTTCCTCAAGGCCCCATCCAACCTGGTCTTGAACACCTCCACTGATGGAGCATCCACAACTTCCCTGGGCAACCTGTTCCAGTGTCTCACCATTCTCAGAGTGAAGACCAGCCAGATGTAATGAGTCAGAGAGAAAACACCGAGTAGTCCAATAGACACAGAGGGCCTTTAGCAAGGAAAGGTTAGCTAGAAAAACCCAAGTGCTCCTTTCCTG
Organism: Eurystomus gularis; assembly: GCA_013400335.1. NCBI lineage: Eukaryota > Metazoa > Chordata > Aves > Coraciiformes > Coraciidae > Eurystomus > Eurystomus gularis. The sequence continues at coordinate 18,419 of VZZY01019062.1, read as the reverse complement.
ATAACTACCTGGAAACTAGATTTCCAATTCAAATTCAGCACAGTGGTAAAAGCTCCACAGAAGTGAAAGAATCTCAAGGAGGACACCCCCGTGTTTGTGCTATGTCTTAATAAGGGATCTGTTTGTTCTAGCAAAGCACCCTGGTTCTCTTTGCTGCCAGCTGTGACAGTGCCAGAACTGCTCCATATGTTTTTATTGCAGTTACACAATGCCTCAGGCTATGCTGCCCAGCACATGTGCACACAGCCTTATCCTTCCTTGCCAAATTAGAGAAAGAACTGTGCTATCTGGAGGGCTTGAACTAGATTATTTTTAAAGCCTCTTCCAACTCAAACCATTCTATAATTCTCTCATCCACAGACTGAAGTGATCGGGTGGAAATGCAGAAGGAAAGGATGAGCAGGAAGGCCACGTAATCGATCTGCCATCATTAATTTTATCTTCTTGGCGTGCAACAGGCCCCTGGTGCAAACAGGATCCACAGAGCATGGTGATGCTCTGAAACAATCAGCACCACACAAAGCCTCTGCATCCATGTGAATCACTTGGTTTATTAGCTTGAAGTAATTTATGTATAAATTGAGATGACCACAAGTTCAAAAAATGGCTGATATAAAGATTTTTATCTACATTTTATCCAAAGTTTAATCCACTGCCAGACCTTTCAACAATTCCCTGGAAACATTCCAGGTGAGGTTGGCCAGGGCTCTGAGCAACCTGCTCTAGTTGCATATGTCCCTGCTCACTGCAGGGGGTTGGATTAGATGAGCTTTAAAGGTCCCTTCCAACCCAAACCACTCTGTGATTCTATGATTCTATGAAATTGCCTACTATATATTTATGATCCAGATTGGAATTAGGTCTACAGTTGCAGACACACCAAATTATATTTTCACACTGGATTCTCAGAAAATGCTGTAAATACATGTTTATGTGGCTGGATGTGCCACATGTACACATACACACACATACACACCCTCTGTATATCCATAAGTACATCTGTCCATTATGGCAGGAGCCAGCAACACACAGAAAAAGCAAGGCAAACACAACCTGCATCACAGCATGTAACATGAATTACTCACAGCCAAGAATGATAAAAGAAACCAAAGGAGAAACACTTACCAGCTGAGGTTTTCTTTATAAACTGGACCTGCTCAGGTTTAACAAACTGCTGTTAAGGAAGCTAGAAGATAAGAATGCCACTTCCCATCACTCTCTGGCAGCTGGCCACTCTTCTGTGTAACAAAGATGTCCTCGTGTCTGCTGACTCATCATTCTCTGAGTCTTTGTTGGATGTGGATTTAATTTTCACCTTGCTGATGTTCACCAAAGACTGAAATCTGTGGGTGTTTCCCCAGGACACAGTCCTGTCCAGCTCTTCACCGCGTGGAAAGATGTCTTGACTACGTTATCAGCTTTAATTTATTGCTCTCCTCTCAGATGGTTTATCTGCTGACTTGTCTTGACACCTCACAGCTTCCCAGCTGTGATCCTGCTCAGCTACTCCTTTGACTTTGCCTGAAGGGCTGGGGAAACCAGATCTTTTGGATTGTGACATGAGACTCAAATGCCACTGCATTGGGGTTTTCACTAAAAGAGATACCAGACACAGCTAAAACCTTTGCTGGAAGTGAGACATACATATGTAGGTAGTTAGGAATTGTGATCAGGATCATAAAACTTCACACAAAAAGATGCTGGCTCTGAGCCAGAACTGAAAAAACAGAGGTCACGCTCAGTTATCATAGAATCACAGACTGGTTGGAGTGGGAAGGGACCTTTCAATGTCATCTAGTCCAACCCCCCTTCATGGAACAGGGACATCTGCAACTAGAGCAGCTTGCTCAGAGCCCTGGCCAACCTCACCTGGAATGGTGCCAGGGATGGGGCATCAACCACCTCTCTGGGCAACCTGGGCCAGTGTTTCACCACCCTCAGTGTAAGTATTCCTTCCTTCTCTCTAGTCTGAATCCCCCTCTTTTAGTTTAAACCTATCACCCCTTAACAGCATATCAAGCAGCAGAGAGCACCTGGGTGAGCAAACAGTTATCATGGAAGGAGGGTTGTCATGTGGATTTGTGTCTGAAAATCCATCAAGCTGGGGCTGAGCACAGATGTACCTAAACAAACGTTAGTATAATACATTCATATGCACAGAACTTACATTAGTTTGAAAAATATTCCCAATTTCTTTGTGTGGCTTCACATATTCAGAGTACAGGAGCTCCATGTAAGTTATGAGAAGCAAGAATGGATTCAGTACTTCAAGGGGCCTGTCAGACAGACATTTTAGCAGAACGTGTTCCGATACAACAAGAGGTGACATTTTTAAACTAAAAGAGGGAGCTTTAGACTACAGAGAAGGAAGATATTTTTGATGCTGAGGGTGGTGAAATACTGGCCCAGGTTGCCCAGAGAGGTGGTTGATACCCCATCCCTGGCACCATTCCAGGTGAGGTTGGCCAGTGCTCTGAGCAAGCTGCTCTAGTTGCAGATGTCCCTGCTCACTGCAGGGAGGGGTGGACTAGATGACCTTGAAACATCCCTTCCAACCCAAACTAGTCTGTGATTCCATGATCTATGAACTTCAACCTAAGGCTGCTTTATGTAGGCTACATGCACTTTACTCGCAGGTGATTTTTCATTTTAAAGTCTGAATAGAATTAACTGTGCTTGCAGAAAGGTGGCACAATACATCCAGGTGTGGTAAACGGCTATTGCACATAAATGCAGCTGTTGTCAGGAACACCTTCAGCATCTCCTGGATTTTTCCCCCTCTACTCTGCCCTAGTGAGGCCACCTCTGGAATACTGTGTCCAATTCTGGGCTCCCCAGTTCAAGAGAGACAAGGAACTACTGGTGAGAGTCCAGCAGAGGCTACAAGGATGCTGAGTGGGCTGGAGCACCTCTGTGCTGAGAGAAGGCTGAGAGCCCTGGAGCTGTTGAGCTGGAGAAGATTGAGAGGGGATCTGATTAATACTTATCACTATCTAAAAGGCATGGGTTAAGAGGATGGGGCCAGACTCTTGTCAATGGTGCCCAGTTTCAGGACAAGGGGCAATGGGCACTAACTGGAACCCAGGAGGTTCCACCTGAACATGAGGAGAAACTTCTCTGCTGTGAGGGTGATGGAGCCTGGCCCAGGCTGCCCAGAGAGGTTGTGGAGTCTCCTTCTGTGGTGGAGAGATTCCAAACCCACCTGGACACGATCCTGGGCAACCTGCTCTGGGTGACCAGGCCGGAGCAGGAAGGTTGGACAAGGTGATCCCCATAGATCCCTTCCAACCCCCAACATGCTGGGATTCTGTGGAGCTGAAACAGACGGCAAGAGGCCTTGGAGCATGAGTCACAGGCTCCCTGCAGTTATTTCAATGCTTATCCCAGGGAGCAGGTTCACCCCATTTCCTGAAGTGAGGTGCTCTGATCTGACCTTGTGTGCCACCTAGTGCTGCTATTCGAAAAGAAATACCCCAAATTAGGCAGGAAGACGAGTCATTAAATCACACCTACATCTATCAAAGGTAGAAATACAATAGCCATATATCAGGCACAGGATTCATCTACATTTTAGACTATTTGAGCACATCTCAAAACTTTTTCTGACCTGAAGACTCTAACCCAGCTACAGAGGAGTAACCTGGTGTTGTGGAGCTTACAGCTCACCATAATCCCCAGGCTTTGCAAGAGGTGGGGTTTTTGACAACTTCTGTGAGCTGAGCAGTTCATGTAACTAGAGAAGGCAAACAACCCTCTATCACACAACTCCCAGGCCATGTCACATCATATGGACAAAGGGAGGTGGTGTGAACTCAGAGAACAAGAAAGGCAGCTATTGCTACCACACAATTTGTACGGATTACTTGGGGATTCACTCCCTGTACAGTTTGCATGCCAATTCAAATTTGTCATCTAATTTGCCTAATGGTACTTATTTAGCAACTAAGCAAAATATTTTCTTTCTGTTGTTTACCTTAGTGTTAATGATTATATTTTAATTTTCAAATTAGTAAAATGAAGTTTTTTTCTTTTTTTTTGCCTCTCAGAGGTTTTTATACATATCCTCTCATTAGCTGCAATACCCAGCAGGTACACTGACCCTCAAAATAGGCATTTCCCCTGTTTTTCTCACCAGAAAGAGGTCAGAGTCCAAACTAGAACATTGGGAGAAAGGAGATTTTGATTATCTACTCCTTTTTGTACAGAGGTCAACAAAATATGATTCATGTTCTCAAATTACCAGGAGCAGAGAGTTACTTTTGAAGTGATATTTAATTCAGCAAATAAATCAGCTCAGCCAATGAAATCCACCAAAGGAACTGGGCACAAATTAACATCAAATATGCTGGCAGTTTCTTGTTCCATAGCTTTTGTGAGAGCAGGAAGAGAAGAATCCTTCAATGGCCTATCCAGTGCAAGAAGGAATGAAAAGCTTTATGTAGGTCCTTAAACACAGAATCACAGAATTGTTATGGTTGGAAAGGACCTCCAGGGTCATCAAGTCCAACCTTTCTCCTAGCATCAAATCCATAAAAGTCTGTTTGGAAGCTCTTTGGCCATAGTTCATCTTGCATCTGAAAAACCATGCAGCAATGCCATACCGTGCTAGTACTCCTGTTCTAGATCTGCTCTTGGACATATGAGCAAGTTTTCTTCCAAATCTGCCTGCCCAGCTTCTGTTTTTCATGCTTTTCTAATATGCCTACTGTCTTCCAGCATTGATTCAAGCAACTGACCCAAGCGGGGAGACCTGATTGCTGCCTTCCAGTAACTGAAGGAGGTCTACAAGAAATCTGGGGAGGGACTTTTTACAAGGGCTTATAGCAATAGGATGAGGGGTAATGGCTTCAAACTGGAAGAAGGAAGATTTAGATTAGCAAGTAGGAAGAAGTTCTTCACTCTGTGGGTGGTGAGACACTGGCACAGGTTGCCCAGGGAAGTTGTGGATGCTCCATCCTTGGAAGATTCCGCTTAAACATGAAGAGGAACTTCTTTACTCTGAGGGTGGCAGAGCACTAGAACAGGCTGCCCAGAGAGGTTGTGGAGGCTCCTTCTCTGGAGACTTTCAAGACCCGTCTGGACATGTTCCCGTGCGACCTGGCCTAGGCGATCCTGCTCTGGCAGGGGGGTTGGACTAGATGATCTCCAGAGGTCCCTTCCAACCCCTATGATTCTATGAAGTGTTCAAGACCAGGTTGGATGGGGCTTTGAGAAACCTGGTCTAGTGGGAGGTGTCCCTGTCCATGGCAGGGGGACTGGAACTAGATGAACTTGAAGGTCCCTTCCAACCCAAACCACTTTATGATTTTATGATTCTATGATTCTGTGAACTGAAAGGCTGATAAAAAACTTCTCTATGGAGCCATGCTTCTAACCTGCAACAGCTGCGTGGAATAAGCAGGGAGTTCGGTCTGTTTGCCAGGCTGGACTAAAACACTTTCAGCTCTTGTTAAAACAAAGGCCCTTGTGTATACTCCAGAAAAAACTCTGTGCTGTATTTTAAACAGGAATTATGCAAATGTGGAATAAGCTGTTTGCCACAAGCTTCAAATCTACCCTTTCAGACCTGGATATGAATCTGGACACAGCAGAGGTCACAATATTTGGAGACATGTTCTATAGCTTTCCTAGCAGTGTCTCTGCTCAGAAATGCCTGACCTTGGGCACAGGTGGGATTAGAGTTCAGGGCTGAGCACTCCATTCCCAAATCAGGACTGATACTGCGATTGGCCCCAGCTAGTGATAATTTAAAAAGATGGTTAAAAATGGCTACAGGAAATGTGCAATTCAAAGCAAGAGACAAGGACATAGCTATGCCAGGTGGAAAAGCCTGTTTTTAATTCACAGGAGGTTAACAATTCATTAGTATTTTGGTTCAGCATCTAAGGAAAAAGAAGCCATTTAGCAAGAGAAAAATTAGAATTACCCTCCTAATTAAGCTGGAAACATCACACCGTGGGAAGGGGAGGTTTTGAAATTTTCACCTGGACAAAATCCAAACAGGCTTAGGTTTTAAAATGAAACACATTATCCCAATCAACGCTATTTTTGATGACTGCAGGCCTCAACTCAGAGGTTTCACATCAGGACTGCTTCCAATTTACAGTTAGGTAAGTATTACCCAGCTGATGGGCTGGGAGCAGTGTAAGGAAACCTTTGGCTTGGAAGACAAAGAGTCCTGCATGCAGGCTTGTTTCACCACAAACACTTTCACTGTCCAAATTTTGATATTAGAATCATAGAATCATTTAGGTTGGAAAAGACCTCTAGGATCATCAAGTCCAACCTTCCTCCAGCATCTCCCTGACCTCTAGACCATGTCTCGAAGCGCAACATCTACTCGTTTTTTGAACACCTCCAGGGATGGTGACTCCATCACTTCCCTGGGCAGCCTGTTCCAATGCCTAACCACACTTTCAGTAAAGAACTTCTTCCTAATATCCAATGTTCTGCACAAGCTCTTTGTTTCATGTTAATCTTACGCTGCCTTGTGCTAAGGAGGGCTTACAGTTAATTGGCAATCACTAAAATATTTCATCCCCAGGATGAGACTCATAGAATATCCAGAACATTGCGATGTAAATCTCCATGGAGCTGCAGAGACTTGTTTGGGAGCAGGAAACAGATCAACTGATACCATGAAACTCTACGTGCAGTGAAGTGCAGCACACAGAAAAAGGATGTTACCTGGATTACCCAGTAATTCCTGCTGTGCAAAGTGCTTTGTACTTGTGGGGTTTTTTCTTCCCTGTTCAGTGTCGGTCTTAGTATGACAATAATACATAACTTCTCACAGCACTGCTTTTATGTCATTTACATTCATTAGTGTTAAAGAGCAGGGCATAAGGAGCGTTAGGCAAGGGGGTTAATCATTCTTACCAAACAAATGAAACATCAAACTGTTCTACACATAAATATTTCTCCTTTTTCCTACCCTCTGGAAAGTCTATATACATTTCAATTCAAATTCCTCAAGAGCTAAGTTACAACACTTAAGAACTACTTTCTATGAAACACTACATATTTCATTGATACAGGCAGGAGCACTAGCTATTTCAAATGAGTTCACCAAGAGGAAGTTCACAAGGTCTTGCTTGCCACGTCCAAGCTTCCATTAACAGCTACCCCGAGATACCCATGGACCTGACACAAAATCATCCGAGTTCACTGAGTCCAGGAGAAAAGGTGGAGGAGCGTTTCAGGAGTTCTGTCTGTGGTTAGAGAAAGCCACAGGGGAGCTATTTGCATAGGACCTATGGCCCTTCCCTACAAAAATCAAGTCAAGAGGGAAGACACACACTGCAGAGTGTCACGCAGGTTTTTTTCCCAGCTCTTAAGGAGCTGCAGGCAAAGGAGAAGAGCTCACCAAGAGACAGCAGGGAATGGTCATCCCCAATGGCCCTGCCACCACCTCCTGACCTCGAAAACCCTGAAGGCCTACCACAGGATTGTGATAACCTTTGCAATGGTCTGGAACCAGTCACTTCAAAGGAACTGCTGGTGGCTCAAAGAAGCAACAAGTCCTTGGGGGCACCAGCACAAAATTAGCTCCCTAGACAGAAGTCTATAATGGTGAAACATACCCTGCTATTTCCAGCCAAACCTGACCTCAAGCCAAAGCTGAGGGCTGACTGGCCCGAGGTTTCTGGCAATTCTCTCCAAAACAACTCCAGAAAAACTGCCATGTAAAACACAAACCCAAAATAACATGCGTTGCCAGAACATGTTGCAAAGCCCTCATTTACTTAATGAACTACCTATAAGGAGCGCACAGCAAGGCACAGAGTGGCACCAGCACATAATTTCCACAGCTGGTGGAAACAATCAAACCAGACACGCTGAAATGTTTTCAGCTGGGTTTGTATGCTTTATCTTCTCTCCACTGAGAGACACGCTGCAATGTTTTCAGTTGGGTTTGTGTGATTTATTGCCTCTTCACTGAGGAGGAGGATGAGAAATAAAGAAATAAACATTTTAGAGACCACCTCTGGGTGATTAGAAAAATAGTGCAGATTAGAAAAAATAGTGCAGAATAGAAAAGAGAGTCATGTCAATAATAAACCAAATTTACAATTGCTCCACAAAGAAACACCATCAAAATTCATGATATAGGATGAATCGTGTGGAATACAATAATAAATCTGTTCACAAGATCATAGGCATCACCCTTGCAAACAGCAATGAGATGTTCAGCTAGATGTGAATTAGTCCTTCAACCTGCATGCTGATGATTTGGTACCTGAACAAATCAATACATACCCTTTTCTGAGAAAACATTCTCTCAGGAGGCATCCCCTTGGTTTGCCGCTTGTACAGCGATGATCCTCAAGACAGCTCCTGCAGCTGTGCCATTCGCCAGGCCCTGGTTCCCAAACACAGATAAACAGAAGCGATGAGTGGGTGCTGTTCCAGTCACAGCACAGTGGCTGAAACCTACGATGCAGCTCAAGAACCAAAACGGAATGTCCAATGTTTTCCCTGGCAGAGAATGAAGTGGCCAGGCTGCGGGTCTGGTCTCCCACAGCCACTGCAGAATTTGTATCTCCATAATTACTTTCTATTTTTATATCTTTGATCGTGATACATTTTCCCTAATTGAAAATTCCAGGGAAAAGAAATTAAAAGCAGCAAGACTTTATTTTCTGATGAGTATCACTGTGGCATTATTTCCCTCAGAAGCTTGCTTTTAAGCCCAGTGAGCCCGCCAGATTTTTATGGCATTACGTAACTGGCCATCTCAAAAAGCATAAAACCATTTGAACAATTTCTAAATTATTTGCCTTTGCTTAGAGTCATGTGTCTTGGCAAGATGCAGCATGATGTGATGTCTCCTTCACAATCATCTAATTTCACTTTGAAAAAAGCAGGAGTTTCTCTCCTGAGCCTTACATTTTTTTGGCAAAATCTTCCTGGATTAAAACTCCTGTTCTGACCTGAGTAGTTTAACCCAGAATATTTCTTAAAGTGCCTTCAACTCCCACTGGTAACTACAAATAATTACAGCAAGTTACCCACTTGCTTGACTTTCTAAAGGCCCTTCAAGGAAAAGGATCATGGGGAACAGTTTTTATCATGTCTCCGAGTCCTTTTCCTTCACCAGTAACCAGCTCACTTTATATCATTCCACCCCTTTTATTTCTCCATATCTTCCTACTTTTGTTAATTGTAGAAGTATGTTGGAAGTGAGGCAAAGTGACAAGCCACTACAAGAACACTGGAAAACACTTCTGATTTCATTCAGGAGATGACTAGAAAGGAGACTTGGGAGTTTGGGCAGCCTGCACTGGGCACAAGCTGCTCTAGGAACCTCCCCATCCCAGTGCAAGCCATTACTATAATTTTTGTGGGCATGGTTGCTCCACTGTCCATCCCAAAGGGCTGCCATAGGATCTGTGTCATGGAACATTTTTGTTTGTCTGACACCAGATGACTCCTCCAGTCTCCCAGCTCTGAAGAGCTAGAGTCAGTTTTAATGAACTCTACATTTCAATATCAATATTTTAATTCACACCTAGTCCTCTGTGAGGAATACACCTTGATGGCGTCTTCTTCTATGGGCACTGAGTGACAGCTCCCAACACGAAGTTGTGGAGTGGAGCTGCCCCCTTCTCAAAGCACTGAATGTTGTTACTGAACAAGTGTTCTTGATTATGCTACAACCTCCAATGGCAGTCGAAAATGAAAGAGCCCTAACAAGGAGTCTTACTGCCCTGTATGCATATGCTTTCACAATCATTACTCACATGTGAGCTTCACATACAGAAAATTTATTGCAATATATTAGACCTTGAGGGAAACTCCTCCACAGCTAAGAGAGTGGACAATCATGATGAGATGTTACACTCCTGTACTTTAGATTGTAAAAATATCCTCATACTTCTGTTAAGCATTGCTTTAAGGACAGAGGTTACAACGAACTGCCTGAGTTAAGAGACTCATAGAATCATAGAATGGTGTGGGTTTTAAGTAGAGCTAAAGGACAAAGGAACAGTTGTATCACATCCCAGGCTCAGCTCTTATTTAAGCATTTGATGAATACAACTATGAATCTTTTATCTACAGGCTCTGTGGACTTCTTTTAGTGACTAAACACAGCTCCCCTTACGAAGCTATGAATTCTCGGGAAACCTCACAAAGCCCTAAGGAGCAGGGGTCACCAGACCAAACAGCAGGTTTTGCACTGTTGTAAATTGACCTGCTAAATGCTCTTGTAGAAAAAGAAAATATCTTCTTTGCAGAAATAATGCTAACTTTTGGTAAACTGAATGAGAAAAGTGATTAATGAATAAAACTAAATAAACTTTAGCACCCAAAGAGGTGGCTTACTTAAAAAGGCATTATGCCGAAACAATTTTCTACTCAGTAAAACCTACTAGAGTTTCCTTTATCCCATTTAATGTCAGCGTGCCAGGAAGCCATGGAAAATTACGAAGTATGGTTTTCACTGCGCAACAACAGCCCAGCTTTCGGCTGCACAACAAAAGAGCATGAGACTGGGTGAAAGAATTCACTAAAAGCTAAGCAGGAAGCAGTTAAAAGACAATTCCATTCCAGCATCTGCAATGAGAAACATAATAATTACAAATCTTCTCTCCATGGCTGGATTTTCAGTGGAGGTTTTCCACACAGAGATATTGGATTGCTTTGATATACAACACTTAGTATAAATGGCACAACAGAAGCTATTACCCTAATATGAGTTGCAGCTGTTTTGTGAGCTGACAAAAAGCAGATAAAATGTCAGCAGATGTTTCTTCATGGAAGGGAGTTACAAAATCTCATGACGTATGTTTTGGAGTTGTGATCAAATGCCTGCATGGGAAATACAAAGCGTACTGAGGCTGCGTGGGGAGAAAAACGGGCTCTGCTAAAAAAAACCCCACAGAACTGAATCACAATAGCAAAGAAGTTCACAGTTTAAGTTCAGTAGCCAACTGCCAATAAAAAACCCTTTCTTCATTCAATTAACAATGAAAATATTTTCCATTCTGAGAGGTAGAGTTCAAACAGGAAGGAAATTCCATAGACGAGTATATCCAAACAAGGTCTCTGAAAAACTATTTGAAATTAAAATAATCTGAGATCTGATCCAGATTCTTAAAATAATCCAGAAATCTGATCCAGAGCATGGCTGCCAAAAACTAATAGCTTATGTTTATAGCCCTTTCCTTTAAATTCACCATAAATAGGAGTTTAAAGACTTGTCACCTAAAAAAAAAATAGGACAGATAGTAGCAGGGATGAAATTTTCAAAGGCAGCCTCTGCCTCTAACTATCACATGGGATAAAAGTGTTGTGCTTCATACTCCACTCGTCTACAGTTCTTGGAAAAAGTTCATCCTAGAGTGCTTTGAGCTGAGTTTAAGTCACTTAGGGCTTGTTTTTCAGGAACTAGTCAGGCAGGACTGAAATTGTGACTACCAAGTTTGCAAATGAGGAAAAGAATAACACTGTGGAATACATTTCATCTGACAAGCAGAACACGATTCTGGAAGCCATTCTGCTGAGGCTTCGTTCATTAGATTTCATTTAAAATAATGTGAATTCAATGTCTAGTCGCCTCCCAGAGCAAAGAGCTCAGCCTTGCTTTGGATACAGCAAAGATTCAAATTTTAGCTGCTATTAATGAGCAATTCTTGTGTTGTTCTCTAGTTCCGGGCAAGTGGATGTTCACAGCGTACCAGGAAGCACACAGATGCCCTATAGTCACATTATAATACAGGTAACTGGCAAAGAAATTGCAAAGCAAAGAGGCCTCCCTGGAAGAAACGTGGCCTTGATGCAGAGTGGTGAAGGTGAAGTGTACAAATATCTCATTTCACATCTCGTCTCGTTGGTTAAATTGGATGTAAAGCTGCTCTTTCTACCTTGGTTTCACTCCAGCCTTTGACTCTTCACTGAATCTGTCAAGAATGTCAGAGGACTAATACAAGAACTCAACAATATTAATAAAAACAAAAACATGGGAAGGGGTTACTTGCTCAGGTCTTGCCTACGTTAGCCGTAGCTTTCGTGCCATCTGCCCAATTTTTGTACACTTATTTTTTGGGTAATTCCGGGAGAAAAAAAATACAACTCTGATACAACTAATTTGGATAACAGAGTATACTCCCATTTTCCTAAGCAATGATCAATGGCCCTAGTTACCCCATTTAAGTGACCTCCCTCCTCAGCGTCATGCTCCATGTCCCTCAAACAGACCTAGGTAGGCAGCCAGAGCCCTGCACAAGCACTTCTTGCCAATGCCTGTCCATGGTATTTTCCTGGAGTGCAAGGCGTCCTGCTCCCTGACATCACACACTCTACATTAATCCCTATTTTTGACTGGGACAAATTTAATTTGTGTTCCAGACAACATTACCAAAACTGCAGGAGTTTAGAGCCTCCACAAATGAGGTACCTTTCTACTGTGATTTTTCTGGAAAAATAAATAAACCTCCCTTGTTTTAAATACAGTTCATGGAGTACTTTTGTTTTCCAGCAGAACAGAGAATTAAAGGAAAGACAACACCAAGCTGTGTGGTGCAGTCAAAATGCTGGAGGAAAGGCAGGCCATCCAGAAGGACCTTGACAGGCTTGACATGCCAACCTCAGGAAGTTTAACAAGTCCAAGTGCAAGATCCTGCACCTGGGTTGGGGCAACCCCAAGCACAAATCCAGGCTGGACAACGAGTGGATTGAGAGCAGCCCTGAGGAGGCAGACTTGGGGGGTGATGCTAGACGAAAAGCTGGAGATGAGCTGGCAACATGCACTCGCAGCCCAGAAGCCAACGGCATCCTGGGCTGTATCCCCAGCAGTGTGGGCAGCAGGGCAAGGGAGGAGATTCTGCCCCTCTGCTCCGCTCTGGCGAGACCCCTCTGCAGTGCTGGGTCCAGCTCTGGAGTCCTCAGCACAGGAGAGACATGGACCTGTTGGAGCAGGGCCAGAGAAGGCCACAAAAATGATGCAAGGGCTGGAACCCCTCTGCTGTGAGGTCAGGCTGAGAGAGTTGGGGTTGTTCAGCCTGGAGAAGAGAAGGCTCTGGGGAGACCTCGTTGCAGCCTTCCAGTATCTGAAAGGGGGCCTACAAGAAATCTGGGGAGGGTCTTTTTACATGAGCTTGTATTGATAGGACAAGGGGTAATGGGTTCAAACTGGAAGAGGGGAGATTTAGACTAGAAATCAGGAAGAAGTTCTTCACTCTGTGGGTGGTGAGACACTGGCCCAGGTTGCTCAGGGAAGTTGTGGGTGCTCCATCCCCGGCTGTGTTCAAGCTCAGGTCAGATGTGGCTTTGAGCAACCTGGTCTAGTGGGAGGTGTCCCTGCCCATGGTGGGGGAGTTGGAACGAGATGATCTTTAAGGTCCCTTCCAACCCAAACCATTCTAGCATTCTGTGAAACCAATGAAATTAATACCAGTGTTCCATGATGACAGAAAGACCTAGCAGCCCAGCTGCCTGACCAGACAAATCAGGGGGTGATTACACAAAAGTTTAAAGCAACTACATAACCAAACACTTCTGATAACACAGTTCTGATTAGGAGAAGGCAGCACAAGAAGTTTAAAGACATTGCCTTCCTCCTAAGGTCCTTAGACTTTCAAGAACATTTTCCAACCATCCAGACTTGTTGTCATATCTTTGCACCCATCAGCCTCAGAGTGCATTTTTGCTTCGGATGCAAACACAGTAAAACTTTCTGCGATAGCAAGCCTCAGATTGAGCCCATTTTGCAATAAAAAAAAAGCAGAAAAGTACAGACTGAATAAATAAAAGCGACTTACTTGCCAGTAATTTACTGCACTCTTAAACATGCTGATGAGATTCCCACAATCCCAAAGGAAGGGAAAACATTGGACACATTAAAAAGGCTTATGGATAAATTCATAGCTAGTTTAAGTGCAAGCAGTGATTTCAATCACATTTACTCCTTTGAACCGCCTGATACGAGGAGTCTTTGCTTTACCAATGTTCTCACGTAATGCACAGATCCTGTGCAATCAATTGGCTGGATAATTTTTCCATTTTAATAGAAATCTGTAAAAGCAAGCAGTGGATAGGGAAAAAATGTGTTTTCTTTAATTCTGTTTTATAGAGCAACTATAAATATGTCACTCATGTTTCTGTTTCCTTTGGAACAGCTGTGATAAGATAGACATCTATTCATCATACTGCACGTTACACCTCTGAGCTTGTGGTGAACACCAACCTGAGAGAGCTCTGATGTGGATCTTTGTAACTACAAACAGAAATATCGCAGAATCACAGATTGGTGGGGTTTGGAAGGGACCTCTGGAGATCATCTCATTCAACCCCCCTGCCGCCGCAGGGTCACCCAGAGCAGGGTGCCCAGGTGGGTTTGGAATCTCTCTGGAGAAGGAGACTACGCAACCTCTCTGGGCAGCCTGGGCCAGGCTCTGGCACCCTCAGAGAAATACTGAGCGCTCACTGAAGTGGAGATGAGCAGCTCACTCTACAACACCACAGCAGGGGCCACAAGCAGCCTCTGCAGTGTCACACTCTCTCCTAGAATGTCCCCACCGGCACAGCTCCACCAGAGCCTTTCTCTCAGCCATTGCTACCTTGAAAGTAGCCAGACAACCCACTGCACAGAAGTCACAATCATCCCAGCATCCAGACAGCTACTTGTGCTCTGCTTTGTCTCAGCTCCACAGTGTACTGTGCCATCAAATCACCAGTGAGCAGAGGAGATGTGGCTTTTTTCCTGGAAAAACAGGCTTCCCAGGGATGCTTTAACTCTTAAAACATACAACAAAATCATTTATCTCACTATGGATACAATTTTAACGAGTCTGAAACTCAAAGGTAGATTATTTTGTTATATTCACCAAATACGATGCAAAATAAGAATAAACGAACATGTCCTCTAGGAATCTTAAGATCTTAGACCATATAGAAAGAGAGAACAGCTAGAAAACAAGAGACAAGCAAAAATGCATTGAAAACTCTTAATATTTGATTTCTAAACAAATTTGGGGAGGTAATATGATTATAAAGTAGCAATATTATAAACACCTTGTGTTTACTTCTGGGTTTTTTTATGCACCTGATGATAAAGTAATTTCTTGAATTCTTTTTTATCAGTGCAATATAACCTGGTGGTTCCAGCATTTGTTCTATTCCATTTTTGACAGCTACAGTTTGAAATTTTGGAAGAACAAGAAGTATTGCAAATGATCTGTTTATCTTTTTATGTTCAAGTCACTTAAAGCCACTTGATTTTTTTCTTGACTTTTATTTAACAGTTTCTAATGACAGTTTATCCTTGCAAAGCTCTGCTACAAAACAGAACTTTATGTGGCTTGGATTGTAAATTATTAAATTTATGGAGCTTATTCTCAAATAGGGTCTTATCTAAACAGTAAGAAGAACAAAACCAAGCTGCATATCATCATTTATTGGGTCAGACAGCAAGAACCAAACATCGAGCAGAAGAGGAGGGTGAAACCTTCTGCTTCCTTAAAAGCTGTCAACTACAGGTCACAGGGGTTCTACCTACTGTTAGGGCAATAAATCCTGTATTATCTTATATTCCACTATGTACAGAATTATAATTTCCATGTTAAGAAACGTCACAGAAAGGCAGAGCTGAATTTCACTTCAGAGTTGCAAACATTCCCTATGAGAACTGAGCCTCAACCTCCCTTCCACAGAAATGCCATCTCAGACAAACCATTATTACCAGAACGATAGCGTCTGCCTCGGATATCAAAGGAACTGCAAAAATGGAGTGCCACAGGATAGTGTTTTCCCTGTTGCTTGCTCTGTCTCCCACCTTTTAGAAGCACTGCTGAGGCATGTCAATCCTTACGGATTGCTGTATCTTCTGGCAATAGTGACCTGACACCTTGCCTTAGGGTAACAGTCACCTGAACTCCACAAAGAGGTGTGAATTTGAGATATATTCTAGACGGAACCTTCGTATGCAGTTAGACCTAAAATAGAAAGAGGAACAAACCTCCTCCAGAAATTTCAGCCAGTGTAAAAATATTGAGGTTGAGGAAGCTACTCTGTTCCACAGGCTGCTTCTAGCTGAACCAAAGTGTACTTTAACTATCACAGAAGTAAAACTGATGCTGGTGTTTTGTAAATACGGTTTATATGCTGAAAAAGAAGAAAAAATGAGAACACTTGTTAGTTGATGCATAAAATCTCCACCTCGTGGTGAACCCTGCCACAGCAGAATCTCAGCATGGTGGGGGTTGGAAGGGACCTCTGGAGATCACCTCATCCAACCATCCTGCTCAAGCAGGGTCACTCAGAGCAG
Source organism: Eurystomus gularis (assembly GCA_013400335.1). NCBI lineage: Eukaryota > Metazoa > Chordata > Aves > Coraciiformes > Coraciidae > Eurystomus > Eurystomus gularis. The sequence continues at coordinate 2,152 of VZZY01019062.1, read as the reverse complement.
GGTGCCCCGGATTGTGTCCAGGTGGGTTTGGAATCTCTCCAGAGAAGGAGACTCCACAACCTCTCTGGGCAGCCTGGGCCAGGCTCTGGCACCCTCACAGCAAAGAAGTTTTTCATGCTACCCTTGCCTTGAAGAGCCACTTCTCAAGGAGGAACATCCTCTGCCACGGCTGAAGTTCTGCCCTGCTGCACAGTTTGCACATTGATTATTTATATTAATTGAAAACATTAAGCAGTATCAGCTACCTAGATCCCAAGGGTCCTCCCCATCCTAGTACAGTTAGCTTTGTGGCATCATTTTAGGGGTAATTCTCTAGCTGCACACAATTAGTGCCGCTTTCCCCTTAATGCTGCTGGTTCTGCACCCTAGAGACATTTTCTGGATTTACATTTTCCAATGCACCTTATTAAAACAGAACATCTCACTTGCCTTATGTTTTCAGTAAAGTCTTATTATCTCACAGCATCAATAAAAGCTTCATAAGAAGGAATGAAATCAGTGTAAAATGGACATATAAAAATCCACAAAGCCAGACTCTCCCAACATGCAGCCCTTTCTATGCCCTGTTCTGCTGGATGCTACCAGTGTTTCTTAACTAAGTCGATTTGGCTCATGACACCTCGTAACACAGGAACCTCTCTGGAAAAGGAGGGAACATCCCTTTTCACACTTGAGGAGACTCTGCAACAGTTCCAGGACTTGCACCTAGCCACAACCTGCAGTGACCTATGGTTGATGCAGGGACAGGCTCCTGACCGCCATCCTCCACTTCAAGAGCAGGACCAAGGCCACTGCTTTTCTAACACATATGCATGTAAATTTATAAATATACAATATAGGTCTTTTCCTATGCCAGAAGAATCATGTGATTGCAGACATTCGTGCACCATTCACTAAGACATCTAGGATGACCTACTGCTGATGTATACAAATTATTCACTAAACCACAATCAAATTCCTCTGGGCCAAAAATAAGATTTTGTTTAAATTGGACCAAATCCACACTCTGCAGTCACTGATATGCAATTTAAACACAGTCAGCATCAAACTTCAGATGATAATTTTATTGGAAGGAATGGAATTTTTTTTTTTATGGGTGTTTAATGCTGACATCATGGGCGAAAGTGCAAGCGACAGGCAGACTGCAGCAAGGCCCCAGCACGGTGCTGCAGAGTTACACAACTGTGTTACATCCTACGTCTTTCATAATACATTTTCCACGTGCAAAAAACGATTAAAAATAGTAGTGGTGGGTATGCTGATTTATTTTTTTTTTTAAATCGATGACCAAAAGGTAAAGCACCTTGAAATGGCAAGATCTGCTGAAGGAAGTGAGCAAAGCCTTTTTTGTTAAGTGATTATAAAGAGTGGTGAGGGGTATCCTGAAGGAAAAGCACTGGGGAAAAGTCATGGTCATTTCAAAATAAGATGGGACTTCGCCTCAGAAATACACAGAAATAAAATTAAGCACACTCAGTATTCCCGTGCCCCCCCCCCCATGTGTGTTCATTTGCAACACAAGCGCTCTGCAGCGAGACCCTTTTCACTGTTAGTATGGGAGAAAAAAACCCCGCGAACCACTTGTTTAATGAAGATATTAAAATTACCTCATTAACAACCTGATACCGACGTTGCAGAGCTCTCGGGGCTGCGTGAGGCAGCGGGGGGAACACAAACCTCAGCAGGACACTCACGGCATGGCGCCTTTCAATTCTTCTGACGAGTGACACTTTTCGCGGCACTTTTTCCGTCAGAAAGTGCGTTTTCTGTGCGGGTGCAAGTAATGAGCTGCGCCTTTAAACATCCCTTGCAAAAAGGGGCCGTTTGGGGGGAGGGGGGTGTCAGAAAACTGGGGAACCCTTCGGAAGCCAGACACCCGTGTCGCTCGGCA